>MDKH01172299.1:0-10762 GCA_005239495.1 Nicotiana undulata | reverse complement strand
AAGGAAAATAACCTCATTCCACTCCAGGCGGAACTGGACGCCAAGGAGGTAATCACAATACTTAATATTAACAAATGCCACTTGGCTAATCTCGTATATGACTGCAAGCACCTACTCAAGAAGCTACATGATCCACTAGTTAGCCATGCACATAGAGGACATAATAGATTAGCAGATAACCTAGCAAGTGCTGGGAGTTTTTTGGAAGGAAGTTTTCAGCTGGAAGTCTTTGATCATCCACCACCTTTTGCAGTACAAACTTGGACAGAAGACGAACATGGTCTATCAATTTTGCGTGCAGTACCTCAGACATGTCCAACGAAAAATGTCTCCATCCAATGATATATAGCTAGTAGGAATGTTAGTCCAACTTGCAATAGTCCTAGTATAGCTAGTAGTAGTAGCAATAGGGTGCAACCTTTGCACCATCCTTCTCTGTATGCAGCACCTTAATATATAAAATCTGCTTTTTTAACAAAAAAAAAAGCTTTAACTTCGACTGAAGATCACAAATAAAATAAAAATCGTAGGCCAAAGTCATATGTGGCATCCTCAACTTGTTCAATTTTTTTTCTTTGACGCTTAACTTGGACTTGTTCTTATTAAATATTTGTACTACTTGAAATTAGTATCTTTTTTATACTTATCGATGACATGGCATCGTCGGTGTAAAACACCTAATTGACGCTGAGAGGCATTTAGTTAGATAAAAAAAATTTAATCTCTTCTTCTTCTTCATTCGTTCTCCCTACCACCACCCACCATTATAGACGTACTAAATCTTTTCCCTAGAGTCTTCGGTCAAAAAATTAATTTTGACAAATCTATGATATTTTATTCAAACAACTGCTCAATGCAGGATAAGAATCTAGTTAAGCTGCTTCCAAATTGCTAAATGTTCCAATTTTGGTAAATATCTAGGTTTTTCAATATTTCGTACAAGACCTAAGAACAGTGAATTCCAATTTATTCTTGACAATTTTAGATCTACATTAGCGGGATGGAAAACCGATTTCTTAACTTTGGCAGGAAGGACCACACTAACTAAGTTTACACTAAACAACATACCAAATCATGTTATGCAATCCATTAACATTCCTTCATCTATTATAAAAAAAATGGAACAATATCATAGAAATTTCTTATGGGGGACAACTCCATCAAAAAGAAAATCACACCTTTTGAAATTGGAAAAAATTACTAAACCTGTCAAGGTAGGTGGGTTAGGTATCCGAAGTCTTAAACACAAAAACAATGCTTTATTGGCAGGGTTAGCATGGAGTGTTTTCCACTCTCCTAACACCTTATGGGCCAAAGTTCTTATTAATAAATACTTACACAAAAAACCGTCTACATATTTCTCCGCTACATGGTGTAACATTCTGAAAGGGTGGAACCATTATCAGTCAGGCTAGCAGTGGAATATAGGAACAAGTACTCATATTCAAATCTGGACTGATAACTGGATTAAAAACTGAATAACAGCTAAGTCCCTCATCAATGGCCCACTAACAAGAGAAACGCAAGATATTAAATTAAGGACCATCCACAATTCATATGGCTGGGACTAGTCATTAATTCCTTTCGACTTACAAAACAACATAAAAGATATAATTAATACCCAATATATCTCCTGCTACAACAATGAGCCTGATAGAATCTATAGGGGCCTAGCTCGTAACGCAAAATTTACTGTAAAATCCATTCATTATGACTTCAGGTGGATTTGGGATTTACCAATCCACCCAAAAATAAAATATTTTATTTGGTTTCTTAGCCACAATAGATTACCTACGTTACTACACCTCCAAACACGCAAGATAATTACTAACAGTACGTGCACCATCTGTCTTAAAGATGAGGAATCTAGTCATCACATTGTGTTAGATTGCTACAAGGCAAAAATATAGGATTAAAATTTTTTATAACAACTCTCCTGGACTCAACCAATCCTAAAACTTGGCTCAAAACGCTCATATATTACCCACATATACAATTCCCTAACAAAGTCAATCCCAAGACTTTTCTTGCACTAAATCTTTGGAAAATTTGAAATACTAGAAATAAGAACTTATATTAAAATACAAACATTTTTACAAGCCTAAATACTGTTCACCTAGCCACGGAATACTACTACTTAGCAAACCCCATAAACACACCCATATTATGAATTACAATCCTATTAAAATGGATACCTCCGAAACCTAATATATACAATCTTAATGCAGATGGAGCCAGTAATTGCTCCCCTACAAAAGTTACAGGAGGTATAATCGGAAACCATAAAGGTGATTGGATAAAAGGTTTCATAGGTAATTTACCTAAACAATCTATTTTGGCAAAAAAATTATATGCCCTTCTCCAAGGCCTTATTCTAGCCAAGGAAAATAACCTCATTCCACTCCAGGTGGAACTGGACGCCAAGGAGGTATCACAATAATTCATATTAACAACTGGCACTTGGCTAATCTCGTATATGACTGCAAGAACCTACTCAAGAAGCTACATGATCCACTAGTTAGCCATGCATATAGAGGACGTAATAGATTAGCAGATAACCTTGCAAGTGCAGGGAGTTTTTTGGAAGGAAGTTTTCAGCTGGAAGTCTTTGATCATCCACCACCTTTGGCAGTACAAACTTGGACAGAAGACAAACATGGTCTATCAATTTTGCGTGCAGTACCTCAGACCTGTCCAACGGAAAATGTCTCCATCCATGGAGATATACCTAGTAGGAATGTTAGTCCAACTTGTAATAGTGCTATTATAACTAGTGGTAGTAGCAATAGGGTGCAAATTGTGCACCATCCTTCTCTGTATGCAGCACCTTAATATATAAAATCTATTTTTTTACCAAAAAAATAAGCTTTAAATTTGACTGAAGATCATAAATCAAATAAAAACCATAGGCCAAGTCATATGTGGCATCCTCAACTTGTTCAATTTTTTTTCTTTGACACTTAACTTGGACTTGTTCTTATTAAATATTTGTACTACTTGAAATTAGTATCTTTTTGATACTTATCGATGACATGGCATCGTCGGTGTAAAACAGCTAATAGGCGCGTGAGAGGCGTTTAGTTAGATAAAAAAAATTTAATCACTTCTTCTTCTTCATTCGTTCTCCCTACCACCACCCACCATTATAGACGTACTAAATCTTTTCCCTAGAGTCTCCGGTCGAAAAATCAATTTTGACAAATCTATGATCTTTTATTCAAACAACTGCTCAATGCAGGATAAAAATCTAGCCCTAAGCTGCTTCCAAATAGCTAAATCTTCCAATTTTGGTAAATATCTAGGTTTTTCAATATTTCGTACAAGACCGAAGAACAGTGAATTCTAATTTATCCTTGATAATTTTAGATCTACATTAGCGGGATGTAAAACTAATTTCTTAACTTTGGAAGGAAGGACCACACTAATTAAGTCTACACTAAACAACCTACCAAATCATGTTATGCAATCCATTAATATTCCTTCATCTATTAAAAAAATTGAACAATATCAGAGAAATTTCTTATGGGGGACTGAATTCCCCATGTTGGGGTTCCCTACGTTTATCTTGCATTGATCTGTTGATTTTTCTTTTATCCTCTTGTCTAGCCATAACTAGGCTCTTCCTTAATCAACTACTAGCTACTCGTTGGCCCATTCTCATATCAATATTCCGAGTTATCTTTCTTGGGTTATTCCCTTTGTCTTAACTTACCTCGCGCACTGGCTCCTTGTTTATAAAAAACATCTCGGGTTGGAAGTCGTACTTCCTTTCCTTGACGTCGTGCTTACATAATGTTCTAGAATCATAAAATATCAGTAGGACTTGAGTAAGTGCAATCTCATCCCTTTATCATTTTTATCGCATTCTTCCTTTACCATTCTATAATTACTAGAACCACTTAATTCTGACTTAATGCCATATCAGTCCATATTGCCCCCTTTATGGGAGTACTAAGATTTAGCACTACGACGATCTATCTATAGATGTTTTTCCTTTTCATCTTTGGCATCTGTTCACATCATCGATTAGCCTTACTCGCCTTGCGGTAATACTTCTGTACCAAGGATAACAAAATTCCTTACTAGCGAGGGTGACACTAAGTATAAGTGGCACATACAATCCCTTAAGCTTAACTTTGCTCACATTGCTTGCTTAGACAAGCGTCTTCCTGAATGACCTTTCTCTGAATTTCTTATGAATCTTCTTCTGTTGTCCATTTTATTATTGTTGCAATGCAATCTTTGAAATTCTCTTGATGTCGACGATTATCACATCATTTGATCCTTAATTTATGTTAAGTTTATCTTGTTCACTAGCCTATGCTGATTTCTCTTACTCCGGGGGTCTAAATTTTTGTTATGGTAATCACATTGGACTCACCAACTCATTTCTCGAAATGACGATATGTCTTTCGGTCTATACTCTTTTATTGTCTCGGGGCCTGTCACCTATTGTCTTTTCCTTCACTTGGATATCGACTCTATAATACTGTCATCTTTGATCTATCGTTGTCATCCATATATCATATCTTACTCATAATTCTTCCTTATCTCTCTTCTCACTACTTTGCTAATATTCCTTCCTATCCCTTTCTTGTGAAAATGTAAACATGACCGTCTTTCACTTCTAGATCTCCTTGCTTCATTCATCGCCTCTTCGGGTTGCTCAACCTACTTGCTCTACTAGGGACGAGAGTCACACTAAGGTAATATTTATCCCTTCTAGGCTTTCAGTGCCTATCTTCAGAATTTTTGATCATGCTAGTGTTATGTAATATTCTAGAGTGCATCACTTGGGCGTCTCACCAGAAGATTTATTAGCACATTTGTAATATTCTTTGGAAATATCAACTAACACAAACAATCCAATCACCGTTTTATTTTACTCTAGCCCCAGTCAAATCCTGATTTCCCGTTCTTTTCTTAAACCATCTTTGATAGCTCCGATAGGGAATAACTATGATCAATGTAATCAATTGTACATACCTCTGTTACTATTGAAGGTAACTCAAAGGCTTATATTCCTCTGCCTAAATTGAAAATACCGATAATCTTCATTAACCGGGTACCTCGTACCCTTTTTCACCTTGATTTTGTTACTTGCTAGAACTTATGTCGACTTTTCGATTCTCTTTTTTCTTTTTATCCTAAGAGTTGATAGGCATTCTTGCCTTAGGGATCCTTATTAAGAAGCTTGCACGTCTTAGTATCCTCATGTTCTACTGGAGACCTTACATTCATCATAAGCATGATGCAAAAATCGAGTTCCTCTGACTCAATTCTTCCACAACCACATTCAATCCCTTACCTAAGTCATTTTAGATGTAGGCATTGCCGTATTATAAATAAGATAGAATTTAGGAAATTGAGTTCTTACAACCGAGCTTTACCACACGATCTAGAGTAAGAAGAAAGAGTGACAGTCCTAAATGCCATGTAGACTCCTGCTTATAAGTGCGGTGCACGACACACCCATAAATAAGACTTTACTAGACACGACTTCTAGACTCCCTAGGATAGAACATCTCTGATACCACTTTTGTCACGACCCAAACTGATTGACCGCGACGGGCACTCGGTACCTTACTCAACTGTGTACTAACATAACGTATCTTTTCATGTCATTCTATCATAGATAACTGATCCAGAAGGCTGCACTGAGATAAGTAGAATACAACATGTGATACCAAATTATACATAAGACATACGGGCCTATAAGACCAAAATAACCACTCTTATACTGAACATAGGCCGACAAGGCAATACAATATTTTACGTACATGACATCTGTCTATAAGCCTTTAAGAATACATAATTTTGATAAATGTGGGGACAGAGTCCCACCACACCAAACAAGCAACCCTGAACCAAATGGAGCGCAAGTCTTCCGCTGAACTGATAGCCAACTTGAAGGGCTCTTGAACTGTCAATCCAAACCTACGGGCATGAAACGCAGCGTCTCCAAGCAAAAGGGACGTCATTACGAATAATGTACTGAGTATGTAAGGAACATAAATATGTACATAACAGACGTGAAAGAAATATAGAGTAAATGACTCAAC
The DNA here is from genome assembly GCA_005239495.1 of Nicotiana undulata. Lineage (NCBI taxonomy): Eukaryota > Viridiplantae > Streptophyta > Magnoliopsida > Solanales > Solanaceae > Nicotiana > Nicotiana undulata. The sequence goes on along the minus strand of MDKH01172299.1, from coordinate 4,700 downwards.
CTGTAAGTTTGGATAACTCTGTAAATTGTGAAACAATATGGTGTTATGCATATGCGTATGAATGTCATGTCGTGCATAGGTACATGTTTCACAACACCTGAGACCCATGAACAGAAGATATAATCATAATTCACATGGGGAATCAAGAATATAGACACCCCTAGTATTTCTATTAATAGAGTCATTCATGAAAGTTCCGTATTTTGCTCGTTTTATTTGTATTATTTTGGATCATTCCAAGAAGAAAGAAATGATAACCTTAACATACCTGAGCCGATTCTCTCGAGAAAGATTACACCGTACTCCTTTTAATTTGCAAAAACGCGCGCTATATTATGTTGTGAAATTTCAAATAAACTTTGTAGCTCCATTCGTTTGCAAAATAACAGGAGGTATGGTGCTGGAATAGGAAATACTGGCAATTGTCGTTTGTGAGTGCTTGAGGGAATTTGATAATCTGATCTAAATCTGTATCCATTAATTTATAAACCAAATAAAAATCTTTGAAACTTGTCTTGTAGCAAACATTAGCTTGCATATTCTAATGGAAGTGAATATTACTATGTAAATCATGTTAAGAAAGCTAAAGAATGGTGTAAATCTTGTTGGATACCTGTTGAATTTTGTCTATTATCTTGTAGAGATGAATGTGAATTAGAGAGGTCTTTATATCTTTGGTGGTGGGCCCCACTTGTGTGGTGACTTGGCTAAAGAATGCCCAAATTATGCCACTTTGCTTTGTGACTAATGAGTCAAAATTTGTTGGCTTTCATGGCTGCCACGTTTCGGTTCTTTAGAATTATCCAAATCTTAATTACTTAATTAGCTTAGTTATTTAGTTAATGTCCCACTAAAAATTTATAATTACCCAATGATGCATATACCTAAGGATTATCTCAAATTATTTAAAATACTACTCACTTTTAATACAGGTCATACTCCTTACTATCATGGTCATGTGGTACCTTGTATGGTATTAGTCCATGAATACAGGGTATTATAGCTCGGGTTGTATTTTATCCTAAATTGACAAACTTCGACGAAACTCATTTCCTTCGATTTCTTTGCCCTCTCACCTTCACGAATTTACTTATCTCTTGTTTGAAATAGCATAATAGTTATAATTCCAAAATAATCTCATTCCCGAGCTTACGTCGATTAACTTACGATAAATATTTAACGTACAAAAATGCAGGATGTAAAAGGTTAGTAGGTCATTTCGGGGAAATTTCAACATTTTTGAGAAGTTTGACCGGGAGTGGAGTTTTTGATATCGGGGTCAAAATCAAATTCAAGAAGTTGGAGTAGGTCTGTAATGTCGAATGTGACTTGTGTGCAAAATTTGAGGTCAATTGGACGTGATTTGATAGGTTTCGGCATCAGATGTAGATGTTTAAGGTTCTATAGTTCATTAAGCTTGAATTGGGGTGCGATTCATGGTTTCAGTGTTGTTTTATGTGATTTGAAGGCTCAACTAAGTCCGTATTGTGTTTTAGTACGTGTTGGTATAATTGGTTGAGATTTCGGGGCCTCGAGTGGATTCTAGATGGTTAACGAATTGAATTTGGCCTTATGATGATACTGAAGCTGTTGTCATCTGGTGTAATCGCACCTGCGAGGTTTTGGCAGCAGGTGCGGCAACGCATAAGCGGCCCAGGGTTCACGTAAATGGAGCAGGACAACAAGGGGAAGGACCGCAGGTGCAGAGTTCTAGGCGCATCTGCGCAAATGCAGAAGCTAAGAGTTGGGCGCAGAAGCAGACGAAGGCGCAAGAGCGGAAGCGAGCTTGCACCTGTGATGTCGCGGAAGCGGGAAGTGTTTCCGCATGTGCGAGGTGTCGCATTTGGGTGATTTTCGTAGAAGTGGTGGCGTGGTCACAGAAGCAACGCCGTAGGTGTGGCTACTGTCCTGCAAGTGCGAAAATGTCGCTGGGCAGAATTGTTTTAAGAGTGGGATTTGGCTCTTCTTCTCTCATTTTTCACTTGGTTGAGACAGATTTGGAGAGCTTCAAGGGGATATTATCATCAAGCAACACAAGGTAAGTAGTTCCCACCTATTGCAAGTTAAATACATGGTTTGTATAAGGATTTAAACATGGAAATTAGTAAAAAATGTGGGATTTTCGGTAGAAAACCAACAAATTATATTTTAGGATTTGACCACTAATTTGGACATGGAATTGAGAACAAATTATATGTTCAAGTTTTGTTATGGGTAGTGTTTACCTTCGAAGATTTGTAGAATCCAGGCATATGGGTCCAAGGGTGAATTTTAGGAATATTTCAAATTGGGTTGAAAATTCACTTTAATTGTTAGAATATGAACTCTTGAGCATGTATTTACTATTTTATATAATATTTGACTAGCGCCGGGTCGTTTGGCACCGAGTTGAGAATTTAAAGCTCAATTTTGGACCAGAAAGTATGCTTTCAGACGAGGTAAGTCTCTTGTGTAACTCTATTAGGGTGAAATTACCCAAAGGTGTTGTATATTGATGTATGCTACTTGTTGTGGGGGGATACGTATGCGCGAGGTGAGGAGAGCCCGTATGTAGCTACATTCCTGTTATTGTCCGGGTAGACTTAGGTTCACATCATGCTATAGCTGTACTATTTGAGCAGTCTCTCGCTTACTAAATTCCTCTATTTTACATTTCTAGTTAAGACTAGACTTGCTATTGTAGAGACTTCACAGGTTCATGATTAGTCACCGGATAATATTTCTCCTCTTACGGCATTTATTCGTTATATATATGTTTCATTGAAAGATTTTTATTAATGAAATTACAACTCACACGTTAATTTGTGAGTGGGGTAAAGGACCCGTCAAAGATTCTTATTGTAATGGGATTGGGACGTTTTCCTCGACAGGATTATATATTTCATTCTTATGGGATCGGGCCGTTCGCCTCATCCTGACTATTTTACCACACTCTCATGAGAAGGGGCCGTTCACCTCGATAGATTAATAGATACATCTATGGTTCGTGTCGTTCGACCTTCGACAATGCATAATATAATTGTTATGTTGGATCAGGTCGTACGCCTCAACATTTCCTATATCATATCCATATGAAATCGTGCGTAATACTTGGCAAAAAGCCGGTGCATATGTGAGTTTTTCGGATTTGAATTATGACTATCTACTTGATGAGATCCACTATATCTATATATATGCTCCAGTTAAGGAGGGAATTTCTAATGGAGAGCTTGAGTTCCTCGTAAATAGGGGGGATTTGTACCACATGATTTACACTTGTTTATTTCATTTGCTTACTCTGCCTCATATATACTTACCTCTTTACTGTATCTGATGTTATTAGACCACTAGTGAGTGTCGATGTCGACCCCTCGTCACTACTCCTCCGGGGTTAGGCTAGTTACTTACTGGGTGCACGTTGATTTACGTACTCATACTACACTTGCTGCACATTTTTGTGCAGGTACATATATGACTAGTGGCCTTGTGAGAGCAGGGGTGTGTATGCATATGAGGACTTAGGTGTGATGCATTCCTTATTACGACCCGCATCCGGCATAGTCTCCTTCAAAGTATTTATATTTTTCCTGTCCAATTTGCATTCCGGACAGATGCAATATTTAATTTTATATTCCTAGTTAATGATCATGAATTTGTGACACCGGGTTTTGGGATGATTATGGGTTGTTCTGTATTGAAATTGTTAAAAATACCATTATTTACTTTGTACATTCCATCTTTTTCTATTTAATAGAAGGACATATGATTTCAAAAATATTAAAATGGGAAAAAAATTAAGTATTTGTTTTTGGCTTGCACGACAACAGTGTCCGACGTCGTCACGACCTTTAATGGATTTTTGGTCGTGACTAATGGCCTCACATGACCAATGATAATAACTAATACAAATATCCATACTCGCACCTTAAGGTTGTGATGTATCAGTCTGATCCTCTTGTGGTAGACGGAACAAGTGTGTATACCTAGACTTCATGTCTTCTTCAGCTTCCCAAGTCATCTCTTCCACATTATTGTTTCTCCAAAGTACGTTAACTGAAGCTACGTCCTTATTCCTCAGTCTTTGAACAAATCTATCTAGTACAACAATGGGAGTTTCCTCATATGATAGCTGGTTTGTGACACATTTATGGAGCATAGACACATGAAAGACTGGATGTACAGACTCCAAGTTAGAAGGCAAGTCTAACTCATATGCTACATGGCCTATGTTGTGTATGATATTATTTGGTCCAATGTACAAAGGGCTAAGTTTTCCTTTCTTACCGAACCTCATAATGCCTTTCATCGGTGATACCTTTAGGAATACCCAGTCGTCAATCTGAAACTCAAAGACTCGTCGTCGATTATCCATATAAGACTTTTGACGGCTTTGAGTTGCTAATAACCTTTCCTGTATAAGCTTAATCTTCTCGATGGCCTATTGTACCTGCTCTAGTCCTATTAGCTTAGTTTCCCCAACATCGAACCATCCTATAAACGAACTAAGATTCCGTCCGTAATGAGCTTCGTATGGAGCTGTCACGACCCAAAACCTATGGGTTGTGATGGCGCCGGACACCACTGTCAGGCAAGCCAACCCCTTAATCAGTTGAAATACCATCCTGTTTAATAATTTCGAAATCGTTGCCTTTATTGCTTTTCATAATCAAATAAATAATTTTTTTTAAATTAAACACGACAAGAAATCTATTTAATTCAAT
>ML287571.1:77562-114153 GCA_005239495.1 Nicotiana undulata | reverse complement strand
ATAATATATATATATATATATATATATATATATATATATATATATATATATATATTATATGGATCAGGTTGCACGCTGTAACAGGTCTTGTGGGCTTTATTATTTTTGATAGGATCGGGTTGCACGCCGCAACATGCCTTGTGGACTTTATTATTATTGATGGGATCAGGTTGCACGCCGCAACATGCCATATTGCCTTTATATTAGTGCTTGGGCAGGATCCACATCTCCGAAGTCTGACATATCAGTAGTGAGCGAAAGCACCGTAAAGTACTGAGTGAATGAGTGTGCTAGTGGTTGAGCGTGATGAGTGGGAGCACGAGACAGTGAGATTTAGTACTCTAATAGTGTGAATACACGAGTTCATCACTGTGATGCATAGCATTTGACATGTATAACTGACATACAAGCATAGAGATGCATTTTCTCATGCTACATGATTTTGTGACCTTCAAGACTTCACATGCACATTGACATGTAGGCATAGAGATGTACTTTCCGCATGCTATCTGAGATTAAAATATTTTATCTGTTGAAAGTTATTGGGAAAGATTACAGTTTTCTGATTTACTCATATTTTTGTGATTTTGGTGAAAGATTTAGGTTTTACTACTATACCTGAAAAGCATGCCTATTTTTCGTAACTATGAACGAGTTTTGCATCATATCTTTGAGTTATTTCTTGTATTGATTTTATTATATTGCTATGAGTTATTCTTGGCTATTGCTGGCATTGAAGATGTACATGCATTCCGTTTATAGCGACCTCTTATTCTTGGTAGCTTTAGATTTATAAATCTGTTTATGTACGTTTCAAACAAATAATGTATTTATTTCATACCAGCTTTGTAAACTCAGAAGGGGAGCCTTGGCGTGACTGGTAACGTTGCTTCCATGTGACTAGGAGGTCACGGGTTCAAGCCATGGAAATAGCCTCTTGCAGAAATATAGGGTAAGGCTGCATATAATAGACTCTTGTGGTCCGGCCTTTCCCCGGACCCTGCGCATAACAGAAGATTAGTGAATATGTTTGTCCTTTTGTAAACTCTATGTCTTAGAAACTCATGATTTGTACTACCAGTCCTCGGAGAATTGTATAAAACTTAGTTATTTTATTTTTGACTGTTATCATTATCATTATATTGTAGTTTATTGCTAATTGGCTTACCTAGCGGGTTGGTTAGGTGACGTCACGACTAGTTGAATTTTGGGTCGTGATAAGTTGGTATTAGAGATCTAAGTTCATAGGTTCTACGAGTCATGAGAAAATGTTTAATTGAGTCTTGCGGATTGGTATAATGACGTCCATACCTAAGGCTACAGGGCATGTAGGATAAATTTTCTATCTTTATTTCCTTATCGTGTGACATTGATTCAGCTTGAAGCATAACTCTTTGAATTCCTTCCACTCACTCGTATGCAGCTCGGTATCAGTTGTGCATCGACGACTTGTGATTCTATTGATGAGGCACGAGATCTATTTTCTTCATTTTGGTGATGAGCCGGTCTGGAGGGCTTGAGGCCCGATTTGGACCGCAACTTAGGCTCGATACTTTTAGTTGTATGAGCATGTGCCTTTGGATTTCTATGTACGATGGTGTCCCTATTAGGGGGACTGGTGGCTTGGTGAGTGGTTGAATGGCTATATAATGAGTAAGATATGACTGCGGGACGTGTTCAAATGGTTTGAATGTGATAAGAAGAGTCTGCTTGAAATGTGAAAAGGACTACTGGGTGCTCGATTTCTGTGGATGTGTTATACAATCTGGAGTTATGAGGGATTCTTGCATGTTATTTTGTTTGTGGAACGAAGTAGCTTTTCATGTCTTGTTGATGAGTTCAGACACAGGAAGATTAAGTGATTGCGAAGTAGTTGTGACTGTGAAAAGATATAGAGAGATGTCAGTTTGAGGCTAAGCAGGTGGGTTATCACCTACAGGGTAATCTATGGATATGTGATCCTTATGATGTTGTGTGAAGGCTTTCTTTTCTACCAGTGGGTATAGGTGTTGTGATTTGAGTTTGGATTGGTTGAAAAAGTTGACATGACCGTCACGAGGATAATGCGAGCTTAGCAGATGATTTAAGGTATTATATGGTTTGTGTTACATGAGATTATGAAGGGTTTAATCGAATTCCACTACGAAATTATGGCAGTAACAGGGTATGGGTATTGTGAGTTATTAGATGTTCTATGGCTTTGAGCCAAGTGGGGGATTATGTCATTGGCAATTTGATTGCACGATCATGTGTTATAATGGTTTGGTTTGAGGCATACTTGGGAATCAACTATGAGTTGCCGAGGTAGGTTTTGAGGATGACTTAAGCAAGGAATTTCTGGATGCATGATGTACTACACCTTATGGATATATGTAAGTCTTGGAAATTGTCTAGGGTTGCTATTCGTGATGGATGTAATGTACCAAGAAAAGAATTCACTTGGTTGCTTAGAGGTATTGATTACTTCTTTCGGTGTTATTGTGCTATGAGACACATGTCTTTCAGTCCGTTTGGGGCGGTGCAATTGAGATTTGAGCAGAGTGGATGACTCTCGAGAAGGTTCTAAGGGATTCAAGATTTATAGGTGGCAATTGAGAATTTTTTCGGATTTGTATATGGTTAAGATTTGAGATTTGCATTGGATGGTGTCGGGACTTGTGGTATTTCTGCATCACTATGGATTTTACATTTCGGTATCATAGAGGTAGAAGGAACAACATTAGATTCAAAGAAGGTCTCTTTAGAGTGGGTGTCTTGATTGTGGTACTTTTGGGATGCTTAAGAGAGAATACAATGGCTTATGGGATTTAGGGCGGTGTGATTTTATGATAGGATCTCTTGTGGCAAACTTTGGGTAAGGATCGTGGTGTTCTAGCAATGAGAAATGTAAAATTGAAGGTAATTCAGAAGAAACTCAGAGAAATAGGACAACTTGGTAGAAGGTTGGATCGATACGGTAATGGATATGATCGGTTCTTTGGGTACTTATGATGTGGTGAGTCTCTACAAGTGTTTTGTGGCAATACTCTTGGGTTTGGGGAGCTGCATCGTTCGGTTAAGTTAGAGGGATTCAGTTCTGATGGCTTGGTTATGTGCAAATGGGCGTCATAGAGTTCTCAATTATTTCTACCACAGTTTGGGATGTATATTTTCTACAGGCATATGAGTTTGTTATGCGTTGTGATTTTCTCCTGAATAGGATCAGGTGGAAAGTTTCTAGATAATTGAGTATGTAATCTTCTTGTGACTCAGAGTTGATTATGATATTCTCGTGATTTTCATATGATGGCATGATAGACGCAGTGCGTCGTGTGAGATTGAGATTTGCATGTACAAGGTCACAATTCAGTTTTGAAGGGAAGGTCGTGAATTCTTAGACAATATGGACGGTTTCAAATGACTAGATGAATGCTATTACTACTTGGTATTGCCTGAGAAGGGTGCACATTTCAGAAGGGGCATTGTGTTTTGACTTACGGATGATCCATTGGTATTGCGGTACTCTCCTGGTTAATCCAATGCTGATGTTCGGATTTTGCTATGTGGCATGATTATAGAATTATATCCATGCTGATGTTCAGAAGAATTATAGATGTATTCATCGTGGGATGATTATGTAGAGCGAGGTTCTAGTCATTCGAGTGGTGGAGTTGGATCAGCTATGGTGATTCATGTGTTCTATGAAATTCGAGACTGGAGTTCTCATAAGCAGATTGTTTCGGGGTTGAAAACTATGAAGATGTGGCCAAAGTTAGCTAGATGGTAATACGTAAAATGGTTAGGTCATTGTGGACTTTTGGAGGGCCATTTATCCATTTACGGATGACCTGAGTTGATTTGGGGGCCTATTAGTAGACCCAATGAGGATGTGTATTCTACACCGGATCGGATTTGTTGATTCAGCAACATTAATGCTGAAAGGTGTGTCATTCGATTAGAGTTGAGCTTGTTTGTGTTCTGATATGTTGAGATTGTTTGTGTTCTGATATGTTCTATGTGTTACTCTTCTATGCTACGAGGGGTTGTGATTTGTTGGTTATATGCACACCCGATGCGGTTATGTTTGGGCCTTGTAGCAGAATTCGAGCGAGATGGTTATTGGGGTGTTGAAAGGTTAATTGCGCCTTGGATATGGTCTTTCCGGGATGTGGTACATTGTGTTATTTGCTTCTCCATGATTTTGATCATTCACTTTGTGTTTTTGATGTACAGTTGCATGTGGTTGTTGATTTTGAGCATTGTGGCTTGAGGTATTTCATAGGAGCGGCGTTTGGATGGGGTTACCTATTGCAGCAAAGTTATGTTGAGATATGATCTTTTGAGTTAGATTAGTGTGTTTCGGTTCTACTATGTGTGATGAGTTTGTAGCATTGTGTTTGTGGTGGCACTTATTGATCTTGCGGCACAGTTCTCTCATTTGAGCCATTTTCCATGTTTGAGTACATTTGAATTGTTCCTTATTGGTGCAGATTGCACGATTGTGGCTCTAGGTTGTATTTGTGTGGCATGACAATAACATAGTTGTGTTTGATGAAATAAGGTCATTGAACCTAGATGGATACTATCGAATTTGATTATGGTATATTTGGAAGAATAATATCGAAAGTCAACTTAGGAATTGGCTTTGGCTCTTGTCGGACGAGAGAGGGAGAGAGAGAGAGAGAGAGAGGGAGAGAGAGAGAGAGCTCCTTGACTTGTTGACCTGATGAGTGGTTGTAAGTTCCTGCGTGTTTTTTTTATCATCGACAGTGTACAAAGGTTTTGAACGATATTTCATTTGATATGAGGTTTACTGCCGGTATTGAGTTTATTTTGAGCAGCTACTATGATCGAGAATTATTGTTACGAGTATGCGAATTGTGTGGTATATTATGTGATTATATCTTGGGTTATGTTTATGGCTTGATACAACTTGTCCGGACTTATACAATGTGTAGATACAAGAATAGGATCATATAATGAGTTCCAGATGTAGGGGATTTGGGTTTTAAGATTTATGGACTAAGGTTGAAGTAAGGATACTCTGTGAGATGGTGTTGTCGGGCTTATATGGATTAGGGTAACGTGGGATCACCCATAGTTATATGTATGGTGAGGGTATATGATGATTTGATGGCTTTGGAACGACTATTGGCACGTTTGAGGACAAACATATGTTTAAGAGGGGGAGAATGTATCACGATCCAAAATCCAACTAGTCGTGATGGCACCTAACCCAACCGGCTAGGTAAGCCAATTAACAACTATCTAATGAATGAGATTTATTGAGACAGATGAATGTATAAAATAGCTGAACCTTTATACATTTCCCAAGGACTGGTAGTACAAATCATGAGCTTTTAAGATTTAGAATTTACAAAGCTGGTATGAAAAAATATACATCATCTGTTTGAAATATACATGAACAGATTATAATTCTAAAGCTACCAAGATCAAGAGGAAGCTATGACCGGAATGCAGGTACATCTTCAAATTTAACTCCCGCCATACACAGCAACATCAACATCCAACATCTGCATGCAAGGTGCATAAGTGTAGTTTGAGTACAACCGACCCCATGTACACAATAAGTAACAAACCTAACCTTAGATTGAAAGTAGTGACGAGCTTGTACAAGGGTCAGAGTCCAACACCGACATCCAGGAACAACTCATAACTATATAACTGAAGCAGTACAATTAATAACTCAAAGATATAATGCTCAACTCGTTCACCGTTCCGTAAAATAGGCATGTCTTTCAAGTACAATAGTAAAACCCAAATCTTTTACCGAAATCACCAAAATATGAGTAAGTTTGTAAAACTGTGAAAACTTTCAACATATAAATGTTCATTGTCAGATGTCATGAGGAAAGTACATCTCTATTCTTACATGTCAATGTGTATGAGAATTCATGAATGACATAATACCATACGACATGAGAAAACTGCATCTTTATGCCTGTATGTCAGGTGTGCATGTCAAATGCAATGTAACACAATGTTAAAACCATATGCATACTCTCATAGTATCAGTTCACTCAGTCCTCACAGTCACTTAGTCCTCACAGTCACTCAGTCCTCAAAATCACTCAATCCCCTAGTCATTCGGCACTCGCACTCGCACTCAACACTGTACATGGCAGATCCAGCCCAAGGCAGATCTAGCCCAAAGAATTAATAGCAATTGTGCTCACTGTGGGTGTGCAGACTCCAGAGGGCCAGATCCAGCCCGAGCACTATAATAAGCAATTCATGGCATGAATCAATAATACCTATTGTGGCGTGAAACCCGATCCCATCATGAATCAATAATACCTTGCTGCGGTGTGCAGCCCGATCCCATCAATATCTCTCAAAAACAGGCCCTCAGCCTCTCTCAGTCATCAATCTCTCCAATCCATCGGGCTCACAATGTCATGAAAATCAACCCAAAAATGATGATATGATGTATCGATAAATGACAGTAGAGACTGAGATATGATATGCAAATGAATGAGTATGACTGAGTATGTAACTGCAATTTAGGAAAATAACTCAATAACAAATATGACCTCAATAGGTCCCAACAGAATAAGCATATAACCTAAACATGGTTTCTATCATGGATCACATCTCAATACTCTAGCACATAAAGACCTCATGGATAAAAACAAGATCAGGTAACTACACTATACCACAGAAACAACCTAGTCAAAATTCACACGGTGCACCCCCACACGCCCATCACCTAGCATGTGCGCCACCACAACACTTACACATAACACGTATATTCAGGGGATTCATACCTTCAGCACCAAGTTTAGAAGTGTTACTTACCTCGAACAAGCCAAATCAAATATCTAGCAAGCCAAACAATACTCAAAAAATGTAATCCCACACGTACCGACCTCTGAATGGCTCGCAACTAGCCAAAAACAACTCAAATACATCAAATAATGCCTAAGGAAATAATTTCAAATGATTTAGGTCGACTCTTTAATCAAAACCCCGAACTAAACCAAATATTCAAATCCGGATATACAACTCAGAACCGAAAAAACTCACAAAATCCAAAAATAAATTTAATTACGAGTCCAATCATACTAGTTTCACTCAAATACGACTCCAAATCGACGTTCAAAACTCAAAAATTTACTATATGAAACTTTAGACACCCCCCAATTTCTCTCTTTAAAATTTACAATCCAATTACCAAAAATGAAGACAGATTCACGAAATATAACCAAAACCCAGTAGAGAACATTTACCTTAATTCATATGGTGAAAATCGCCTCAATCCGAGCTCCATAGCTCAAAATATGCTAAAATGTCTGAAACCTTTGAAATAGAGTACTTTATACACTGTTCTAGAGCTGCTCTTTGGGATTGCGGTCAGAGCCTTGCATTTACGATCACAAAAAGTATCCAAGACAATTTTACCCTATGCGATCATGGCCTTTTCCCCACGATCGCGATGAACAAACTTCTATTTAACTCTTCCCCAAACTCTTCTCAAATAGTTTGTAGTGTATCAACCGTAACATTTTGTACAAAACTACAAATGACAAACAATTTGATTTTTTGAAAATTAGACTCAAAGACCTACAACTTTTATTTTTGGATCATCTCCAAATTCATTATAGATTGCAAGATATAAGTTTCCAAAGTCGGGTTAGTGTCAACATAATTTTCCTCTACGCGATCGCGAAAGTCCTTTCGTGATTGCGTTTCACAGGCCCATTTTTCCATTTTACCTGTCCCTATCGCGACCAACCCTATGCTATCACAATGCACACCCCTGTAGCTAGAAACTAGCCGCTAAAAATAGCTTAGAAATGGTCTGAAACTACCCCGAAACTCACCTGAGCCCCTTGGAACCCCGTCGGAACATATCAACAAGTACCAAAATTTAACGCGGGCCTGTTTTAGACCTCAAATGACACATAACAATGTCAATACCATGAATTTTCTATCAAGATCAATCTATTAAGTTCATAAACTTCAAACTTCGAAGCAAACATCCGATTAAAGCCAAACCAATTCAGAATGAACCCAAATTTTGCATACAAGTCCCAAATGACATAACAAAGATATTCTAATTCACGGAACCAAAATCCAAATATGATATCCTTAGATTCAACTCTCGGTCAAACATATGAACATTCTAAACCTTCAAATTTTATACTTTCGCCAATGAGCGTCGAAACCTTTTAGAAACATCTAAATGCAAATAGGGGCATATGCCTGAGTCCAAAATCACCATCTAGACCTAATAAAACCGTCAAAACGCCAAACCGAGGTCAATTACTAAAAAGTCAAACTCGGACAACTTTTCCAACTTTAAAGCTCCAAACATGAAATTCATTCTTCCCAAACTAATTCGGAAACACCTGAAAACCAAACCGATGTAACACACAAGTCATAATACATTATACGATGCTGATCAAGACTTCAAATAGCTGAAAGAAATGCAAATTCTCAAAATGACTGGTCGGGTCGTTACATTATGTAATGACCCGACCGGTCGTTTTGAGCTTTAGCATTCCATTCGGTGGTTTGAGACCTTAAGTAGCTTTATATTATGTATTATGACTTGCATGTATGGCTGGTTTCAGTTTTCGAGTGGTTCAGGATTGATTTGGGAAGAATGATTCAAGTTTTAGAAGTTTTAAGTTGGAAGAGTTGACTAATGTTTAACTTTTGGGTAAACGAACTCGAAATCAGGTTTTAATTATTTTAGACATGTACACAAAGTTTGGTTAAATTCCAATAAGTTTTGGATAAGTTTGGGTTTTATGGTGATTGTTTTGGTTTTGACGTTGATTAAAAGTTACCATATTGAGCAAACAACTTTTTTTCATGACCCCAAATCCTAAGCCGACCGTGATGTCGCATATCATGGAACTAGGCTAGCCAACAATCGCATATTATCATAATATGTTCATAATTTGCAAAATTTGTTTCCAACATTTCATAACATTTTAAAATTCCAAACTTTAAGAAAAACCCAACAAAACAAGTTGTCTAACTACTACCCCCAAGACCTGGAGTCAACACGTCAAGAGCATCTACGAGTAGTAAAAAATATCTCTACTGTCATAATACATCGAGTCTCGGAACGAGGAACTAAATACAAAACAAGGAAACAGAAAATAGATGTTGTGGACACTGAACAACTACCTCGAAGTCCCAACTCCGGCTCCACAAGAAGTAAGAAAACTAGCGCTCGGTACCAGCACCTGTATCTGCACACAGGGGTGCAGGGAGTAATGTGAGTACGCCAACTCAGTAGTAATGAAAATAAATCAAGTCTGAACAGTAAGAAACACATAGGATCAAATCATCAATTCACAGTAAGCACAATATTTCTTTCCAACAATATATACATTAAATCAACACGCTTTAAAAAGTCAACTTCAGTAAATATCCTTTGAAAAGTGTGATTTCCGACAATTTCAGAAAAATGCCCAAGGAGTTTAGTCTAAATGAAATAAATCATAAATAGTCACGCGGGCCAAAAACATGTATCATAAACCGCCCCTCCGGAAAATCATCACTCGGAAACAGTCGCTCAGCATGCCTCACAATCACTCAGTATCAGCCCCTTGGGCAACCTCACTATCACTCATGCCTCCTAATCACTCGTCACTCGGCACTCGGCACTCACCCTCAGTAGGTACCTGCGCTCACTAGGGGTGTACAGACTCCGGAGGCGCTCCTACAGCCCAAGTGCTAATATCAAGCCATCTTGTGGCATAAATAACTAAGGCTCTCGGCCTCTCACATATCATAACAGTGTAACATGATGTGGCGTGCATCCCGATCCATAATATGCTCACAATATTGGCTCTCGACCTCACTTTGTCAGATACTCTCAAAACTTCCGCTCGGACCATCAATAAACGAGGTACTCAACCCAAAATAGTATTTTATATCACAAAATAATGTAAACAAGTCTAAGTCTCGAAAATAGTTTAACATGAAATGACTGAGTGTAAATCATAATCACTACAGTGAGGAATATCAGAAAATAGCCCCCAAGGGGTCTAAACAGATCGGCACAAGGCCCCAAACATGGCTTACAACCCAAATATATCAAAAGTGTAAAAATACGATTTATCATGTGATTTAAAAGCAATTACGCAACTCAATATTTGCCACGGGAAGAACCAAGTTCAAATCCCCCATCAGTGCACGCCACACACTCGTCATCGAGCATGTGCGTCACTCTAAAATATTGAGAAAATGCTAAGTCCGGGGTTTTATACCCTCAAGACAAGATTTATAGTCATTACTTACCTCAAACCAACCGGAAAAGCTACTCCGCAATACTCTTGCCCCTCGAATCGGCTCCCAAATGTTCCGAGTATATCAAAATCAGATTAATATTATCATAATATGCTAGGGAGACGAAACCCATTCGAAAATTATCACAATTAGGCACAAATCCCGAAATTGGCCAAACACGACCCCCGGGCCCACATCTCGGAATTCGATACATATCACAAAACTAGAATCCTTATTCCCTCACGAGTCTACCCATATCAAATTCACCAAAATCCAACCTCAGTTGCCCACTCAAATCATCAAAAGAAATTCTCAAACTTTCCTCCCATTTCCCCCAATTTCAACTCTAATTCCTCAAATTAAATGATAAAATCAAGGCTAAATCATGGAATTAACCCAAGTGTGATTGGAGAACACTTACCTCAAGAACTCTACTGAAAATCTCTTCAATTTCCACCTTCTCCCGATCTCTCTAATGGTTTTTTTGCAAAAATAGACTAATCCCTCATTTTTGAACTTAAAAAGACTCTGCCCAGCTTTTACTCTTCGCGAACGCGACCCTAGGCACGCGTTCGCATAGCACATTCCAACACCCCCCTTATTTCCCCTACGCGAACGCACCAGATTCCACGCGAACGCGGACCTTCTCCAGCTCATACCTACGCGAATGCAGACCCCACCTCGTGAACGCATAGGTCAAATTCCCAGGGTCCAACTGCTGGCTCAAAACACTTCGCGAACGCGACCCCTTACCCGCGTTCGCGATTCACAACGTCCTGAAGCTTCTCGTTCGCATCTCACCTTCTGCGAATGCATAGTACAATCATCCTCAGCACCCCAATCCCCATATGCGAACGTGAGACCCCCTCCGCGAACGCATAGGGTAAAATCTTCTGGAGCAATCAACACCAGAACAACTACTTCCAAAAGCCAAAAATCACTCCGTTAACCCCCCGAAACTCACCCGATGTCCTCGGGACCTCAACCAAACATACCAACACATCCCATAACCTAATTCAAACTTAGTCGAACCTTCAATACCAAAAAAAATGCAAAAACACTAAATTTACCTCGGATTCAAGCCTATGAACTTTGAAATTTCTAAATTTCACCAAAGATGCCGAAACCATCCAAAACACTTCTGATTGACCTGAAAATGTGCACACATATCCAAAATGACACTAAGAACCTGCTCCAACTTCCGGAATTCCATTCCGACCTCGATAGCCTATTTTCCACTACCGACCGAAAATCGCTGAAAACTAACTTTCGTCAATTCAAGCCTAATTCTACACCGGACATCAAAACCACATTCCAAACACACTCCTAAGTCATAAATCACCTAAAAAATCTATCTGAGCCATAAAATCTACATTCTGAGGTCGTTTACCAATAAGTTAACTCCCAGTTGACTTTTTCAGCTATTAGGCCAATTTAAGAGACTAAGCATCTCAATTCTCACCACGACCACTCTGAACCCAAACCAAATGACCCCAACACATAATAAACATACTAAGCAATGCATGACAAAGCAGAAACATGAATAACGGGTCTAATTCCATGGAATGACCGGCCGGGTCGTTACGTTCTCCCCCTCTTAAACAAACGTTCGTCCTCGAACGGGTCTAGAAACATACCTGGAGTCTCAAACAAGTGAGGATATCTGCTTCGCATCTCGTGCTCGGTCTCCCAAGTGGCCTCCTCCACTGGCTGTCCTCTCCACTGCACCTTCATGGAAACTATATCCTTAGACCTCAACTTTCTGACTTGATGACCCTAAATAACCACTGGCTCTACCTTATATGACATATCACCCTCAAGTTGAACTGTGCTGAAGTCCAAAACATAAGACGTGTCACCAATATACTTCCAGAGCATCGAACACATGGAACACCGGATGAACACTCAATAAGTTGGGTGGCAAGGCAAGTCTATAAGCCACATCTCCAATCCTCTGAAACACCTCAAAAGGCCCAATGAACTGGGGACTCAGCTTACCCCTCTTCCCGAACCTCATAACACCCTTCATGGGTGACACCTTAAGTAGTACCTTCTCCCCCTCCATGAAAGACACATCACGGACCTTCCGGTCTGCATAACTCTTCTGCCTAGACTGCATCGTGCGAATCCGCTCCTAAATCAACTTCACCTTATCCAACGCATCCTGGACCGAGTATGTGCCCAATAGCCTAGCCTCGCCCGGCTCAAACCAAAAAACCGTATATCTACACCTCGTACCATATAAAGCCTCATACGGAGCCATCTGAATATTCGACTGATAACTATTATTATATGCAAACTCCGCGAGTAACAAAAACTGGTCCCATGAACCCCCAAAATCAATGACACATGCACGCAATATGTCCTCCAGAATCTGAATAGTACGCTCTGACTGCTCGTCGGTCTGAGGATGAAACGATGTGCTCAACTCAACTTGAGTACCCAACTCTCTATGCACGGCCCTCCAAAACTGAGATATGAACTGAGTACCTCTGTCGGAAATGATAGAAACTAGTACCCCATGCAATCAGATAATCTCTCTGATATAAGTCTCAGCTAACCGCTCCGAAGAATATGTAGTACCAACAGGAATAAAGTGCGCGGATTTGGTCAGCCGATCCACGATAACCCATATATCATCAAACCTCCTCGAAGTCCGTGGGAGTCCAACTATAAAGTCCATGGTGATCCGCTCCCACTTCCACTCCGGAATATCTAACCTCTGAAGTAATCAACCTGGTCTCTGGTGCTCATACTTAACATGCTGACAGTTGAGACACCGATCCACAAACTCAACAATATCCCTCTTCATCCGCCTCCACCAATAATGCTGCCTCAGATCCTAATACATCTTCGCGGCACCCGGATAGATGGCGAGCTATGAGCCTATGCTAAAATCAACTCTCAAAGGTCATCAACATTTGGCACACAAATCCGTCCCTGCATCCTCATAACTCCATCATCACCAATAACTATATCCCTGGCATCACCTCGACGGACCCTGTCCTGAAGAACTAGCAAGTGTGGATCATCATACTGGCGTGCTCTGATCTTATCATAAAGAGAAGACCTGGAGGCTACACAAGCCAATACTCGTGGGGGTTCTGATAAATCCAATCTCACCAACTGACCCGGTAAAGCCTGAACATCAAGTGCTAAAGGTCGCTCTGTTGCTGGAAGGTAGGCTAGACTCCCCAAGCTAGCTGCTCTACGACTTAGGGCGTCAGCCACTACATTGGCTTTCCTCGGATGATATAGATTTGTGAGGTCATAATCCTTGAGAAGCTCCAACCATCTCCTCTGACGCAGATTGAGATCCTTCAACTTAAGCAGATACTGCAAACTACGGTGATCAGTGAAAATGTCACAATGCACTCCATACAAATAATGACGTCGAATCTTCAAGGCGTGGACAATGGCTTCTAGATCAAGATCATGCATTGGATAGTTCTTCTCATGCACCTTCAACTGTCGAGACGCATAGACAATCACCCCACCATCCTGCATCAATATCGCTCCAAGGCCAACTCTCGAGGCATCACAATAGACTGTATAAGAACCTGAACCCGTAGGCCAAACCAACACCGGAGCTGTAGTCAAAGCTGACTTGAGCTTCTGAAAGCTCTCCTCACACTCCTCAGTCCACCTGAACGGAGAACCCTTCTGGGTCAGTCTGGTCATAGGTGCCGTAATAGATGAAAATCCCTCTACAACTCGGTGATAGTACCTTGCCAAACCAAGTAAACTGCGGATCTCAGTAGCTGATGATGGTCTAGGCCAACTCTGCACCACCTCCACCTTCTTCGGATCCACTTTGATCCTATCACAAGACACCACATGGCCCAAGAATGCCACTGAATCAAGCCAGAATTCACACTGCGAAAACTTTGCATACATCCTCTTCTTCCTCAAAGTCTGAAGCACAACCCTCAAGTGCTGCTCATGATCCTCCCGAGATCGGTAATATACCAAGATGTCGTCAATAAACACGATGATGAAGGAATCAAGATAAGGCCGGAACACACTTTGCATTAAGTGCATAAAGGCTGTTGGGGCATTAGTCAGTCCAAATGACATGACAAGAAACTCATAACGACCATATCTAGTCCTAAAGGCAGTCTTCAGGATGTCAGAGCCCCGAATCTTCAGCTGATGATACTCGGATCTCAAGTCAATCTTAGAGAACACTCTGGATCCCTGAAGCTGGTCAAACATATCATCAATACGAGGCAAAGGATACCGATTCTTTACCGTAACCTTGTTCAGCTGCCGATAATTAATGCACATACGCATAGAACCATCCTTATTCTTCACAAACAACACTGGTGCACCCCAAGGTGACACACTAGGCCGAATGAACCCCTTATCTAGGAGTTCCTGAAGCTGCTCTTTCAAGTCCTTCGACTCCACTGGTGCCATACGATATGGAGGAATAGAGATTGGCTGAGTGCCTGGCACCAGGTCAATACCAAAATCAATATCCCTGTTAGCTGGCATGCATGGCAGGTCTGCAGGGAACACACCCGGAAAATCACAGACCACAGCAGGAGTCTCACCACTAACATCCCTCGCAAAATCCAAATATGATAAACATCCCTTCTTAATCATACACTGAGCCTTCAGGTAAGAGATCACCCTGTTAGGCACATACTCAGTAGAACCTCTCCACTCAACTCTCGGAGCTCCAGGCATAGCCAAGGTCACGGTCTTAGCGTGACAATCAAGAATAGCATGACACGAAGATAACCAATCCATGCACATCAAAATCAACCATGATGAGTAATAATAGATCCACTCGGGTCTCCAGACCCCCAACAGATATCATACACGACCGATACGCACGATCCATAATAGTAGTATCACCCACGGGAGTCGACACATTAACAGACGTAACTAAAGACTCACGGGGCATATCCAGAAAATGAGCAAAATATGACAAAACATAAGAATATGTGGAACCAGGGTCAAATAAGGCCAAAGCATCTCAGTGACAGACTGAGATAATACATGTGATCACTGCATCAGAGGCCATAAAATCTGGCTTGGCTGGAAGTGCATAGATACGAGCCTAACCTCCACCTTCTCGACCGCCCCCTCTAGGGCAACCTCTAGCTGCCTGACCCCCACCCCTAGCTGCCTGGGCAGGTGGTGAAGTGACTGGAGCTGAAGTCGAGGGCTGACCCCTCTGCTGAGAAGATCTACCGAGACGACGGGGACACTGCCTCCACACACGCCCAAACTCTCCACACTCAAAGCAACTCCATAGAGCTGGAGATGGGGACTGAAGGGAACCCCTGGCACCAGGATAGCCACTGGATGAACCATGCATAGAAGAACCCTGGACTGATGATGCTTTGGAGGAGCTCCGAGCTGGAAGGGAACTAAATGAAGAACGACCCGATGATGTGCCACTATAAGCTGGGCGAACTAGCTGAGGAGGCCTAAATGGGCGACCTCTACTATGCTGAAACTGTCCTCTAGAAGGAGCACCACTGAAACTGCCAGATCCACGAGGCCTCTTGGCATCCCTCTCCTCTCGCTCCTGGCAGCGAAGTGACTTAATATCTCGAGCAATATCAACAACTTGCTCGAAGGTAGCACCTGATACTCTCTCCCTAATCATCAAAATACGAAGCTGATAAGTGAGGCCATCCACTAATCTCCTAATCCTCTCCCTATCAGTAGGGACTAACTCGGTGGCATGACGAGCCAACTCTGAAAAACGCATCTCATACTGTATCATTGATAGCTCCCCCTGACACAGTTGCTCAAACTGCCTGCACTGCTCCTCCTTGTGAGACTGGGGAACATACTTATCCAAGAAGATAGTGGAGAACTACTGCCAGGCGAGAGGTGCTGCGCCAACAGGCCTACGCCTCTCGAAAGACTCCCACTAAGTGAAAGAAGCCCCAAAAAACAAAAATGTAGCAAACAAGACCTCACTAGTCTCCAGAATCCCTGCAGTACGAAGCATCCTCTCACTTGTCCAGAAAACCCTGGGCATCCTTGCCCTTAGTACCACTGAACGTCGGAGACTGAAGTCTACTAAACCTCTCCAGCCTGCGCTGCTCATCATCTGGCATAGCTGGAACCACGAAGTCCTGAACTGGAGCAACCGGCTAGACTGGAACCGCCCGCGGTGTCTGAAGGCCCTGTACAACCTGCTCAGGTGTCCCGGCAACTGAAGTCTGAGTGCCTCCCCCAGCCTAAGAAGTAGCGACAGTAGTAGATAAAGAAATTTCCTGAGCAAGGCTAGTACATACTGTCAAGATCTGAGCCAGGGTCTCCTGAAGACCCGGAATAACAATGGGCACTGCCGGTGCCTGGGCCTGTCCCGCTGGAATATCTGCGGCGGGAGCCTGATCCTAAATTGTAGGTGGATCTATTGGTACTACCCCGCCTGCTACAGGGCTGGTCCCCTACCTCTACCATGGCCTCGACCTCTCGCGGGTCTAACTGGTGTCTGGTCACCCTAATCGGTAGCGCGTGTCCTCACCATCTATGAGAGAATGAAACAACAGAAGTTTAGATTTCCAGAATAAATAGAATGGCACGACAGAATTCAAGAAAATGAGATTTTTCCTAAGGGTTCTGTAGCCTCTCGAAGATAAGTACAGACGTCTCCTTACCGATCTGCAAGACTCTACTAAACCTGCTCATGACCGTTGAGTCCTATGTAACCTAGGCTCTGATACCAACTTGTCACGACCCCAAATCCTAAGCCGGTCGTGATGGCGCCTATCATGGAACTAGGCTAGCCAACAATCACATATTATCATAATATGTTCATAATTTGCAAAATTTGTTTCCAACATTTCATAAGCATTTTAAATTTCCAAACTTTAAGAAAAACCCAACGAAACAAATTGTCTAACTACTACCCCCAAGACATGGAGTCAATACGTCATGAGCATCTACGAGTAGTAAAAAATATCTCTACTGTCATAATACATCGAGTCTCGGAACGAGGAACTAAATACAAAACAAGGAAACGGAAAATAGATGTTGTGGACGCTGAACAACTACCTCGAAGTCCCAACTCCGTTTCCACAAGAATTAAGAAAACTAGCGCTCCATACCAGCACCTATATCTGCACACAGGGGTGCAGGGAGTAATGTGAGTACGCCAATTCAGTAGTAAAAATAAATCAAGTCTGAACAGTAAGAAACACATAGGATCAAATCATCAATTCACAGTAAGCACAGTCTTTCTTTCCAACAATATATACATTAAATCAACATGCTTTAAAAAGTCAACTTCAGTAAATATCCTCTGAAAAGTGTGATTTCCGACAATTTCAGAAAAATGCCCAAGGAGTTTAGTGGAAATGAAATAAATCATAAATAGTCACGCGGTCCAAAAACATGTATCATAAATCGCCCCTCGGGAAAATCATCACTCAGAAACAGTCGCTCAACATGCCTCACAATCACTCAGTATCAGCCCCTCAGGCAACCTCACTGTCACTCATGCCTCCTAATCACTCGTCAGTCGGAACTCGACACTCATACTCAGTAGGTACATGCGCTCACTAGGGGTGTACAGACTCCGGAGGCGCTCCTACAGCCTAAGTGCTAATATCAAGCCATCTTGTGGCATAAATAACTCAGCCTCTCGGCCTCTCACATATCATAACAGTGTAACATGCTGTGGCGTGCAGCCCGATCCATAATATCCTCACAATATTGGCTCTCGGCCTCACTCTGTCAGAAACACTCAAAAATTCCACTCGGGCCATCAATAAACGGGGTACTCGACCCAAAATAGTATTTTATATCACAAAATAATGTAAACAAGTCTATGTCTCAAAAATAGTTTAACATGAAATGACTGGGTGTAAATCATAATCACTACAGTGAGGAATATCATAAATATCCCCCAAGGGGTCTAAACAGATCGGCACAAGGCCCCAAACATGGCTTACAACCCAAATATATCAAAAGTGTGAAAATACGATTTATCATGTGATTTAAAAGTAATTACGCAACTCAATAGTTTCCACGGGAAGAACCAAGTTAAAATCCCCCATCAGTGCACGCCACACACTCGTCATCCAGCGTGTGCGTCACTCCAAAACAGTGAGAAAATGCTAAGTCCGGGGTTTCATATTCTCAGGACAAGATTTATAGTCATTACTTACCTCAAACCGACCGAAAAAGCTACTCTGCGATACTCTTGCCCCTCGAATCGGCTTCCAAATGCTCCGAGTCTATAAAAATAAGATTAATGTTATCAAAATATACTATGGAGACGAAACCCATTCGAAAATTATCACAATTAGGCACAAATCCCGAAATTGGCCAAACCCGACCCCCCGGGCCCACGTCTCGGAATTCGATACAAATCACAAAACTAGAATCATTATTCCCTCACGAGTCTACCCATATCAAATTCACTAAAATCCAACCTCAGTTGCCCACTCAAATCATCAAAAGAAATTGTCAAACTTTCCTCCCATTTTCCCCCAATTTCCACTCTAATTCCTCAAATTAAATGATAAAAATCAAGGCTAAATCATGGAATCAACCCAAATGTGATTGAAGAACACTTACCTCAAAAACTCTACTGTAAATCTCTTCAATTTCCACCTTCTTCCGAGCTCTCTAATGGGTTTTTGCAAAAATAGACTAAACCCTCATTTAGGGCACACAAGCCATAAATGACATTATAGACATATTCCAACTTCCTGAATCAGAATCCATATCCGATATAAAAAATTCCGCTCCCGGTCAAACTCTCCAAAATCTTCCAACTTTCGCCAATAAACGTCGAAATGACCTACAGACGCCTAAATCAACATCTGGATATGCTCCTAAGATTGAAATCACCATACAGAGCTACTAGAACCACCAAAATGCCATTCCAGAGTCGTCTTCACACAAGTCAAACTACGGTCAACTCCTACGACTTAAACTTCTAATTTAGGGACTATGTGTTCCATTTCACTCCGAAACTCTCCCGAAATCGACACCAAGAACCCCAGCAAGTCACATAATTACAATATAACATAGAGGGAGCATAAATTAGGGGATCAAGGCTAAAATACTCAAAATGACCGTCCGGGTCGTTACATCCCCCTCTCTTAAAATAACGTTCGTCCTCGAACGAGTATAGAGACATACCTGAAGCGGTGAAAAGATAAAGATAACATATACGTATATCATGCTCGGTCTCTCAAGTCGCCTCTTTGACTGGCTGACCCCTCCATTGGACCTTAACTGAGCAATGTTCTTCGAGCTCAACTTTCGGACCTGCCTGTCCAAAATGGCCACCGACTCCTCAACATAAGACAAATCCTTGTCCAACTGAACTGAGCTAAAGTCTAACACATGAGACGGATCGCCGTGACACTTCCGGAGCATGGAAACATGGAACACTGGATGAACTGCAGCTAGACTAGGTGGTAGTGCAAGTCTGTAGGCCACCTCTCCCACCCTCTCAAGAATATCAAAAGGTATTATATACCAAGGGCTTAGCTTGCCCTTCTTCCCGAACCTCATAACACCCTTCATGGGCGAAACCCGGAGCAAGATCTGCTCCCCAACCATGAATTCAACATCGTGAAACTTCCGATACGCCTAACTTTGCTATCTATATTGGGCTGTATGACGTCGATCCTGAATCGATTTAACCTTTTCCAAAGCATCCTAAACCAAGTCCGCATCCAATAGTCTAGCCTCACCTGGCTCAAACCAACCCATCGGAGATTGGCACCGCCTACCATAAAAATTTATTGTAGGCGAAGTCCACAATCGGCAAGAACTGATCCCAAGAACCCCCAAACTCCATCACACACGATCGAAGTATATTCTCAGTATCTCAGTAGTGCGCTCAGACTGTCCGTCCGTCTGAGGGTGAAATGTTGTGCTCAACTCCACCTGAGTACCTAACTCATGTTGTATGACTCTCCAGATATACGATGTAAACTGCGTACCCCGGTTAGAGATGATAGATACTGGCACGCCATGAAGGCTGACGATCTCGCAATTGTAAACTCGAGCCAGCTGCTCCGAAGAGTAAGTAGTCACCATTGGAATGAAATGAGCTGACTTGGTCAATCTAGCCACAATCATCCAAACTGCATTGAACTTGATATGAGCCCGTGGGAGTTCAACAACAAAATCCATAGTGATCCGCTCCCATTTCCACTATAGAATTTCTAGCTTCTGAAGCAATCCACCTGGCCGCTGATGCTCATACTTCACTTGCTGATAATTTAGGCATCGAGCAACATACTCCACTATGTTCTTCTTCATCTTTCTCCACCAATAATTCTGCCTCAAGTCCTGATACATATTCACGGCACCTCAATGAATGGAGTGCCGCAAACTTTGAGCCTCTTGGAGAATCAACTTACCCAAACCATCTACATTGGTCACACATAGCCTTCCATGCATCCGTAATACAATGTCATCTCCAATAGTGACCTCCTTGGAATTGCCGTGCAGAACCGTGTCCTTGAGGACAAGCAGTTGGGGGTCATCATACTGACGCTCTTTGATACGATCATAAAGAGAAGACCAAGAAACCACACAAGCCAACACTCGGCTTGGCTCAGAAATATCCAATCTAACAAACTGGTTGGCCAAGGCATGAACATCCAAGGCTAAAGGCCTCTCTAGTACCGGTAGATATGCTAAGCTTCCCAATCTCTCTGCCTTGCGACTCAAAGTATCAACTACCACATTGGCCTTCCCAGGATGATATAGAATGGTGATATCATAGTCCTTAAGCAACTCTAACCACCTCCGCTGCCGCAAGTTAAGATCCTTCTATTTGAATAGATGTTGTAGACTTCGGTGATCGGTGTAGAAAACCTCACAAGGGACACCGTACAAATAATGTCGCCAGATATTCAAGGCATGAACAATAGATGCTAGCTCGAGGTCATAGACAGGTTCTTCTCATGCACCTTCAGTTGTCTAGATGCGCAGGCAATCACCATACTGTCGTGCATCAACATCGCGCCAATACCAATACGTGACGCATCACAGTATACAGTATAGGACCCCGAAACTGAAGGTAACACCAACACTGGGGTTGGAGTCAAAGTTGTCTTGAGATTTTGAAAGCTCTCCTCGCACTCCTCAGTCCACCTAAACGGAGCACCCTTATGAGTCAATCTGGTCATAGGTGCTACAATAGACGAGAAACCCTCCACAAATCGACGGTAATACCCACCAAACCAAGAAAACTCTGGATCTCCATAGCAGAGGACAGTCTAGACCAACTCTGCATTACTTTAACCTTCTTCAGATCAACCTTGATCTCCTCACTCGACACTACATGACCCAAAAATGCCACCGAATCTATCGAGAATTCACACTTTGAAAAATTTTCATATAACTTCTTTTCTCTCAAGGTTTAGAGAATGATCCTCAAGTGCTGCTCATGATCCTCCAGGCACCGGGAGTACACCAAAATGCCGTCAATAAACACAATGATGAATGAGTTAAGATAGGGTCGGAATGCACTGTTCATCAAGTGCATGAATGCTTCTAGGTGTTCGTCAACCCAAAACACATCACAAGGAAATCGTAATGACCATACCAAGTCCTGAAGGCAGTCTTCGGGATATCTGACTCCCGAATCTTCAACTGATGATAGCCTGAATGCAAGTCAATCTTGGAGAACACTCTGGCACCCTGTAGCTTATCAAATAGGTCATCAATAGGTGGAAATAGATACTTGTTCTTCACTGTAACCTTGTTCAATTGGCGATAATCAATACACATTCGCATAGAACCATCCTTCTTCTTTACAAACAAGACTGGAGCACCCTAAGGAGACACACTGGGCTGAATGAAGCCCTTATCAAGAAACTCCTACAAATGCTCCTTTAACTCCTTCAACTCTGGTGGGGCCATACGATATAGAGGAATAAAGATGGGATGAGTGCCCGGTAACAAATCAATACCAAAGTCAGTATCCATGTTAGGCGGCATGCTTAGAAGATCCACTGGGAGTACCTATGGATAATCCCTCACTACCGAAACTAGCTCGCGGTAGGAGTATCAATACTGACATCTCTCACATATTCCAGATATGAATCACACCCCTTCTCAACTATCCGTCGAGCCTTTAGAAATAAAATAACCTTTCTAGGAACATAATCTAAAGTACCTCTCCACTCTAACCGTGATAAACCTGGCATAGCCAACATCACGATCTTAGCGTGACAATCAAGGATAGCATGATAGGCCGGAAACCAGACCATGCCCAAAATAACATCAAAATCTACCATACTGAGCAACAATAAATCGACTCTAGTCTTAAAACCACAAAGAACAACCAAACACAACCTATACACATGGTCAACAACGAGGGAATCTCCCACATGTGTGGACACATAGACAGGAGAACTCAAAGAATCGCGGGATACACCCAAATATGGAGCAATATAAGATGACACATAGGAATAAGTGGATCCTGGATCAAATAAGACTGATGCATCTCTATGACAGCCCAGAACAATACCAGTGATGACAGAGTCGGATGCAGCTGCTTCAGTCCTAGCAGGAAAAGCATAATATCAGGATGGCCTCCCCCTCTAGGGCGACCTCTACCTGCTCGACCTCAACCTCGAGCTGGATGTGCATGTGGGGTGGTAGCTAGTGCGGTAACCATGGCCTGGGGACCCGGTGGAGCACGCGGAGCATGAGTAGTCTGTGGAGGTGCACCCCTCTTGAGTCTGGGGCAATCCCTCACCATATGACAAGTGTCACCACACTTAAAACAAGCTCTCGGAGGACGTGGTTGCTGTGGCTGGCTCGGGCCTGATCGGTTGGAGTTACCATTGAAAGCACCTCGGGCAAGAGGTGCACTAGATAATTGAGGTGCATATAGGGATCCCGAGGCCTAGGAGTGGCCGGAATACCACTGGAAGCTGAAAATGCTGAATGAATAGGGAGACTCACATAGCCCTTACCATGACGAGTTGCAACTGGGGCATGGGTACCACTGTATGTTCCAGACTCTCGAGACTTTTTGGCCTCCCTCTCCTCTCTCTCCCGAGTCAACATACCCTCCAATCTCCTGGAGATCCCCACTAATTGCTGGTATGCGATGTCCATCTCCAACTCTCGGGACATGCTAAATCTGATACTAAGGTTATGTCCTCGATAATTGATGGGCTCACTCTCTAATTATAGCAACCAAGGCTGGTACATGCCTAGCCAAATCACTGAATCAGATCGCATACTCCAAAATGGTCATAGAACCTTGGCGCAACTGCTCAAACTCTACCCGCCATGCTCTCTAAGACTCTAGGGAACATACTCCCTCAAGAACATATTTGAGAACTGAGTCCAAGTGAGTGAAGCTGCCTCGGCTGGACTAACCAACTCATATACTCTCCACCACTAATAAGCTGCTCCCCTAAGTTGGAATGTAGTGAAAACAACTCCACTAGACTCCGCAATACCATAGTATGGAGGATACGATGGCACTCCTCAAGAAACCTTTGGGCATCCTCTGACGCCAAGCCTATGAAAGTAGGAGGGTGGTACTTCTTGTACCTCTCGATCTTGAGTTGCTCCTCCTCAGAAATTGCTACCCTAACCTCAGGATGAATTGGGGCTACCGATTGCACTAGTATGACCTCTGGGATCTGATCAACCTGAACCTGCTGCTCTGGGTTACAAGCGGCGAGGGTCTGTTCTCCTCCCCGACCTGAGATGTGGCAGGAGCAAGTGGTATCAACATTGCTTAAGCCAAAGTGTTGAATATGCTTATAAACTGGGCGAGAGTCTCCTGGAGAGCTGGTGTAGTAACATGCATATCAAGTGCCTGCCCTCCAGGTGGAACTACCGGTGACTCCTCTTTAGCAGCTCATGCGGGTGCTCTAGTCATATGATCATGTTGTACGTGTCCTCACCATATGCGAGAGAATAAAAAGACAGAAATTTAGAATATGAAGCCAAAGATTTCGCATGATAAGGAATCAAAGAAGTGAAGCTTTCCTAACAGTTACATAGCCCCCCGAAGATAAGTACAAACACCTCTGTATTGATCTACGAGAATCTACTAAACCTGCTTGTGACTCATAACACCTATGAACCTAGGGATCTAATACCAACTTGTCACGATCCCAATTTCCTTCCATAGGATGTCGACGGAAACTAGTCTCTAAGACTAGGTAAGTTAACGATACGCGAAAACATTGAATAAAAAGCTTAATATTTGAAAACTTCAAAAAAATTCATAAATAGACTATAAGCTTGATACATACAATTTCCCAAAACCCGGTGAGATGTAAATCACAAGAATACAATACTAAAAAACCTATACATCACTGTCTATCAAAAACATAAAGAAAATAAAGAAGAACAGGGTAGAAAGGTACTCCGAAGCCTGCAGATGCGTGCAGATTTACCTTGAAGTCTCCGAAGCAGAAACACAACACACTAATACCGAGGCTGATAGGATGTACATGGATCTGTACAAAACATGTGTAGAAGCGTAGTATGAGTACACCATAACGGTACCAGTAAGTGTCATGCTTAACCTCGGTAGAGTAGTGACGAGGTCAGGTCAAGGCCCTACTGGAGATAATAAGAAACAAGATAGAAAATATAGTGACATAATGAAATAAGAGGGAAGTGAAATAGTAAAGGATTTACGGAAAGTAATAACACGAAATCAAGGAAGCTAATAAAATAACGAAAGGAAAATAAGGATTTTACATGTTAAGGAAATAACAACCAAACAATACAGCAATTAGAAAAGATCAACAGGGGAGCTCCCGAGGTACCGCCTCGCAGTCCCAAATCATTAAATAACTCACTTCCCTTATATCACTGTGGGAGCCTTTACATTTAGTTTTGAAAATCATTTTCCTGAAATAACATCCCATGTTTTAGCCCGCCTTATCACACAACATGGCTTCTAGTAGTTCCCTTACTAGCCACGGGTATCAAGCCCACCTTATCTCAGCGCATGCGTTTCAACACCCAGATCTTATACCACCACATGCTTATTAATAATCACAATGGCACGGTAGAAACCTCGAGCAACAATAACAACCACACGACAGAAACCATGTGCAACAATAACAACAGTACGGTAGAACCTTGTGCAAACAACCAAACAATCACCTCAATAATAACACAAAAAACAGGACACAACAACTAAGTAAATGATATTTCACAACTTACACCTGCCTCAAAAGAACCACTGCATTGCAATTCAACACCAAACTCAACAGTAAGACATTTCAAGGATAGCAATTACAAGTAAAGAATTCCACAATTAAGTAATGAATATGGAGACCAAGAAAAGCAAGTAATTCAACTAAACATGTGATACAAATTGAAAATAGGAGATAAGACAAGTAGACATGTGAAATTAGTCTAAACATGATGACTATAATGTGCTAAAGTGACTCAATTAAGGCATAAAAACGAAACTGTATTGGTAAAAAAGAGCTTCACACGTATGATAATTCTTGATGACTCAGCCAGTTACGTGGACCAAGGGAAACTTGACATCTAGACATGATTCTATAAGGAGGTGCAAGGCAAAGAGGCACGACATGATATACCTACGGGGTAATTAGCTATGGGAAACTCAACCTGATTGATACAAGAAAGAGACACGGTCAGAATGAATCTGGACAGAGCTACGGCCTGATTCAAAGATCTTCAATTAATGATCCACACGTTACACAACCTTCACGCAACAATTACGGTTATTCTTTGTAAAGTTACATTAATGTAATAACTAGTCATTAATGAGTTATCATTGTAAGAGGTATACGTTGTACCAAAGAATTCCCTATATAAGGGAATAAAAGTTAACTTGTAAGGGACATCCGAACTACGAACATAATACACTTTACTTTTCTGTGCATCTTATTATTATATATTTACTTACTCATTTGTAATTATCATTATTTCTTGATTATCAGAAACTCGTGCTCATCCTAAAAATAGCTTTTGTCAAGGGATCTAATTCTTTGGTTAAACAAATTGGTTCCGTTACCGGGAAATCTGATAATCTTTGTTTACTTTTCAAATGATATCCTCTGAACTATGTTGAACTCCAACGACAATAACCAACAAGGAAATGGGACTCCATCACCCCGTGGATCCTCAGAAGGTTCAAGGGAACAATCCCAAGAAAGATCTAACAACAACAATAACAACGTCAATGATAATGATCAAACGGTAGAACAAGATCAAGTGAAGAAAATGATTGCAGAGTATGTGAGCCAGGCTCTGAAAGAATTCGCAAGGGGATTACCAGCGGCATCACCTGCATCATTGACACCACCTCTCAATAATACCATCATCGTGGAAAATCCCCAATCTGGGTTGGTAAACTCAGTAAGGGAAGACACTCTTAATGAATCTCTCGAAGCGAGACCAGGTATGACTAATACCTCTGAATTACAAAATTTATTACTAACCTTGCAGAAACAGGCGAAGGAACAAAACGATCGAATCAAGAAAATTCCTGGAGTACCACCTGTTATCAAAGGCATTGATGTTGATAGATATTCTCAACAACCTTGGAAATCAAGCGCAGCCCCCTTGCCTATACCCAAGAAGTTCAAAATGCCTGATGTCCCCAAGTATGACGGGAAAATTGACCCACGCGACCACGTGACTGCTTTTACTACCAGAGTAAAAGGCAACGACTTAACAAAACAAGAGATTAAGTCAGTCCTAGTAAAAAAATTTAGAGAAACACTTACCAAAGGAGCACTAACCTGGTATTCTCTTCTCCCTGAAAACTCTATTGATTCTTTTGCCGAGCTTGCAGATTCTTTTATAAAAGCACACTCCGGTGCACAAAAAGTCGAGAAACGAATGGAGGACATATTTAAAATAAAACAAGGATACACGGAACTACTCCGTGAAATTGTAGACAGGTTCCAGCGAGAAAGAATATTACTACTACGGGTGCCCGATAATTGGGTAGCCATGGCATTCGCGAGCAATGTAAATGACAAAAGGTCCGAAGCCACGAGAAGACTCAAGGAAAGCTTGAGATAATTTCCAGCTACGGCATGGAATGATGTTTATAACAGGTACAGTACTAAACTTCGGATAGAAGAAGATACCATTGCTCGTTCGAAAGATGAAGATCATACCAGATCCAGACACTCCGAATCAGATAGGAGATCAGGTAAAAACAGGTACGATCCTTATATGGGACCCTCGGGACATGAAACGCATCCGAGGTTCAAAAACACTAGGACATAATATAGACCACCAAGCAGAGATGCGGGTTAATCTTCATCTAGATTCAAAAAGGATCAAGATGAACGACCTATAGGTAATGCATGAATTGGGGATCACACCTTCAATGTAAGTACCCCTGAACTAGTTTCAATATTAAGAAATATGGGAGATAAAGTTAGATGGCCCAAAGAAATGAGGTCAAACCCAAATAAAAGAAACCCAGATTTCTGGTGTGAATTTCATTATGATCATGGACACAGGACTGCAGATTGCAGATTTTTACAAGGTGAAATAGAGCAATTATTTTAACAGGGCTACCTAACAGAATTGTTTGGCGATAAAGGTAAGAAGGCATACATGAAGAACATGCATGAACCCCGAAACCCCCATCTCCAAAAAGAATTATCAGCGTGATACATGGAGGTGAAGAAGTAAACGGGGTGGTTTGCAAAATATCCACGAAGTTCACAATTACACACGGAAAGAGGGTTCGAGAAAACCCAGACACAGGCAATATAACCTTTGATGATGCAGATTTCGGCGGACTAATGTTCCCCCACGATGATGCTCTAGTAATATCCTTACTCATTCATGACACTAACATTAAAAGAGTATTGATTGATCCAGGTAGTTCAGTCAATATCATTTTGCTAAGAGTCGTGGAAGAAATGCTCTTGGGAAATCAGGTGATCCCAAAGGCACGAGCCATATCAGGGTTCGATAACTCTACGGTTATAACCAGAGGATAAATTGAACTTAGCACTTATGCCGAGGGAGTAATCAAAAACACCAGATTCCAAGTCATCGATACTGACATGGCTTATAACGTAGACATGGGAAGGCCATGGATCCACGACATGAAAGCAGTACTATCTCCATTACATCAGGTAATTAAATTCCCTTCTGAATGGGGAATCCAACAGGTTAGGGGTGATCAACAAACCTCTAGGAATATAAATTATGTGGTACATTATAACAAAAAAGTAAAGACGGAAGAATCAAAAGATAGAGAAATATTCCAGGCAGAAGTTGCCGACCAAACAGGTATAGAAGCAATTATTACCCAAATAGGTACGGAAGAAGCTATTATTCGAACAGGTACGGAAGAAGATAGTCACAAGAAGGTAAACCAAGTTACCACGGAAAATGAATCAAATCACATGGATGTAGATTCCAGACCGGATGTCATTCAAGAACCAGAAGAAGACGAGCACATCAAAACAACAACGAAAGAGCTCGAAGCTATTCCATTGTTTGAACAAAAACCTGAACAGAAAGTGCAGATAGGCACGAGGTTGAGCCCCAGTCGAAGAGGTAAGTTAATTAACTATTTAAAGGCTAACGCAGAATGCTTTGCGTGGTCCCATTCAGATATGACAGGTATCCCACCAGAATTGATGACTCATAAACTAAATAAAGATCCATCCTTCGTACCTATTAAGTAGAAGAAAAGAAAGCAAGGACCGTTCAAGAACCAAGTGATTGATGAAGAGGTACAAAAACTCTTGAAAATTGGTTCAATACATGAGGTAACGTACCCTAACTGGTTAGCTAACACTGTGGTAGTACCTAAAAAGAATGGTAAATGGAGAGTATGCGTAGATTACACTGATTTAAATAAAGCATGCCCCAAGGATTAATTCCCATTACCACATATATATCAAATGATTGTTGCCACTACAGGTCATGAATTGTTAAGTTTTCTAGATGCGTATTCCGGTTACAATCAGATTAAAATGGACCCCTCAGACGAGGAAAAAACTTCCTTTATTACAAACAGGGGGGCTTATTGTTACAAAGTCATGCCTTTTGGCTTGAAAAATGTCGGAGCCACGTACCAGAGGTTAGTAACCAAGATGTTCCAAGAACATCTGGGGAAGACGATGGAAGTTTACATCGATGACATGCTGGTAAAATCAACACATGCAGAAGACCATTTCCAGCACCTCTCTATTACCTTTGAAATTCTACGCAGGTATAATATGAAATTGAATCCAGAAAAATGCGCTTTTGGCGTGGAATCTGGTAAATTTTTGGGTTTCCTTGTATCAAATAGAGAAATAGAGGTAAATCCTTCTCAAATTAAACCTGTAGAAGAAATACCTGATATACTTACGAACAAAAAAGAAGTTCAAAGACTAACGAGAAGAATTGTAGCCTTAGGAAGATTTATTTCAAGGTCTTCCGAAAAAAGGTTTTAAATTCTTTTTAGTTCTCAAAAAGCAAAACCAATTCGAATGGACTGAAGAGTGTCAACAGGCTCTCAAGGATCTAAAGGCTTATCTATCAAACCCCCCATTGCTATCAAAGCCAAATGAGGGGGAGAAGTTGTACGTCTACCTTGCCGTCGCAGAAAGTGTTGTAAGTGCAGTATTGGTAAGGGAAGATAAAGGTAAAAAATATCCTATTTATTATGTAAGCAAGACATTACTAGATGCTGAAACTAGATACCCACATCTGGAAAAATTAGCCTTAGCTCTAATCACGGCATCTAAAAGGTTGAGGTCATATTTTCAATGTCATCCAATCACTGTTGTAACCTCTTATCCATTGAGAAATATATTGCATAAACAAGAACTATCAGGAAGATTAGCTAAGTGGGCCATAGAATTGAGCAAGCATGACATAATATATCAGCCTAGGACTGCGATAAAGTCTCAAATTTCAGCTGATTTTGTCGCTGATTTTAATAATAGCATTGTCCCTGAAGTGGAAAAAGAGTTACAACTCTTTAACGGTGCTAATCCGGGTCTATGGACCCTATTTACCGATGGTTCTTCCAATGTAAAAGGTGTCGGCTTAGGCATAGTCTTAATATCACCCACGGGTGAAAAGACGCGACAAGCTATCAAATGTTATCCTATAACTAACAATGAAGCAAAGTATGAAGCTGACATTGCAGGGCTAGAACTGGCACGAGAACTCTCAATCGAGCAAATCGTAATCAAGAGTGACTCCCAACTAGTAGTAAATCAGATGCAGGGGACTTACATCGCTCGGGAGACTCGGATGCAACAATATCTAGAAAAGGCACGAGATCTCGTGAGACAATTCAAAATGTGGAAGGTTATACAAATACTTAGAGAAGAAAATGCGAAAGCAGACGCATTAGCTAACCTCGCAGCAGTCACGGAAGTTACAAACAAAGATAATGCAATTCTCGTCCATCTATTTCATTCAGCAATAGACCAGGACAAAAATGAGGTAACTTTCAATAATTTAACCTAGGATTCGAGAAACGAAATTTTAAATTTTTTGCAGAATGGCACCGTACCTGAAGACAAAAAAGCAGCTCAAGCACTTCGGCGAAAAGCTGCCCGATACTGCCTCATTCGTAACTCATTATATCGCAAGATGTTCGGAGGTCCCCTAGCTAAATGCCTCGGACCTAATCAAACGAAGTTCGTAATGAGAGAAGTCCACGAAGGACACTGTGGAAATCACGCATGGGCGAGATCCTTGGTCAAAACCCTTATCAGAGCTGGGTATTATTGTCCTAAGATGGAAGAAGAAGCTGAAAGCTTCGTATCCAAATGCGATAAATGCCAACGGTTTGCCAATAACATGCATTGACCAACGGAACTATTTCACCCAATAATATCACCATGGCCATTCAAGAAGTGGGGCATGGATATCATGGGACCCCTTCCCAAAGCTAAAGGAAGGTACGGTTCTTACTCGTGCGAACCGACTATTTTACAAAATGGGTAGAGGAAGAAGCTTTCAAACAAGTGCGAGAAAAGGAAGTTAAAAGCTTCTTATGGCGAAACATAATATGCCGCTTTGGAATACCTAATGAGATCGTATGTGATAATGGCCCACAATTCATAGGCACACAAATCACAGAATTCTTCGAAAGTTGGCAAATCAAACGGATTACTTCAACACCGTATCACCCCGTATCTTATGGTCAAGCCGAATCAACAAATAAAGTCATCATCAACAACCTAAAGAAACGGCTAGAGAAAGCCAAGGGAAATTGGCCTGATGAATTACCAGCGGTACTATGGGCCTTCAGAACAACTTCAAAAACAGCCACGGGAGAGACTCTGTTCGCACTTGTCTATGGCTCAGAAGCCTTAATACCTGTGAAGATTGGAAAATCAAGCATAAGGTTTACAACAGCCACGGAGGATGCAAACAACAACGAATTGAGGACCAATCTGGACCTGCTCGAACAAAGAAGAGAAGCAGCGCTAATACAGATGACAGCTCAAAAACAAATCATAGAGCGTTATTACAATCGTAAAGCTTTGGGGAATTCGTCCTCAAAAAAGTCTTTCAATCAACCAAAGAAGCTGGTACGAGAAAATTAAGTCCAAATTAGGAAGGACCCTACAAAGTCCGAGGCATAGCTGGAAAGGGCGCCTATGAGCTGGAAGTTATGGATGGCGGGATCTTACCAACAAGATGGAATGCCATCCATTTGAAGAAGTATTATTTCTAAGGAAAAGGAATACCCCCGGTAAGGTATCACACGTTCGATTTTCTTCTTGTACAGTTAAAATTTTTACTAACCATTTTAGATGATAGGCATAAAGTTAACCCATCACCAGATGATGATATTAGACCTGCAAAGACGCGAGGAAGTAACTGAATTCCCGGTCTAGGGTTACACTTTCTGATGGACGTTTTAAA
Source organism: Nicotiana undulata (assembly GCA_005239495.1). NCBI lineage: Eukaryota > Viridiplantae > Streptophyta > Magnoliopsida > Solanales > Solanaceae > Nicotiana > Nicotiana undulata. Next base: position 82,080 of record ML287571.1, on the reverse strand, counting down.
GGGTTAAGCAGTCATCATATAAAAACTATATACCTTTGAGTCCTGTACGTTTTTCCTTTTCAGGAAAAAGACCACAAGGAAGGAATAGTCAAGTGCTCGAGATTTCATCCTTCAAAGATCAAACACTTGGGGGACTACACAGTATGGAAGGCAAAGACGAAGCAAAGAAGACTATCAAAAAGTCAAAGCTCGAGCCTGAAGAACCATCTACCCAACAAGTCAAGTGATACGAGCAGAATCGAAAGAGCCAAAGACTCAAAACACAAATCCTGATCTATAAAACCTTCGAACATGTTCATAAATGTATGTTCAAGTTAAAAGGTAAAATATTTTCTAAGAGGAAGGAATGCACATATTTGTACTTATTCAAAAAGAAAACTGTTGTAACTAAAAACAATTGTGGATAAAAGATCATCATCTTTGTACTCATTCAAAAAACTGTTGTAACTAAAAACAGTTACGAAGTCCTTGTATAGAAAACTGTTATCAAATAAAATAGTTACAGATGAAAGATCAAAATCCTTGTACTTATTTGAAAAATCATTATCGAATAAAATAGTTACGGATGAAAAAGCATTTTCCTCATGATTATTAAAAATTGTTATTAGTTAAAACGGCAATAGCAGCTTAGCTTAGTAGCAACACTCTTTCTACTGGCGTGGCGCTGCTGGATGCTTCTGATCAATATAACACGAAGAGGAGGGGAAAAAAGCTTATGATGAGCATCTATTTGAGTCGATCATTTCCAAGATCTGATTCCAGTTTTTTCGTATGTGGTGGAAACGCCTTACAATCTGAAGTTTTACGCTTAAGGGAAGAAATGTTCTTGGTGGATGCAGGACTTGGGACCCCCTAAAAACCCCTACCTTTATAAAAATTATTATGAACGAAAAACAATTATTCTCTTGTATTAACTCGAAAAAACTGTTACATAAGAAAAACAGTTACGAAATACAAGTATATATCAAAACCTGTTCAAAGAAAACAGTTGCAACATGAGTTTTAGACAATAATCAAACACATGTAAAATGATGTGAAAGTTCAAACAAAAACTTTCTTCAAAACATTCTTAAACATGTGAAAAATTCCTATCTCTCTATTACATTATTACACCATTATGAAGTTGAGACGTCTTCTTCATTAAGTGTCGATAAAAAAGAAAAGGGGCCCTCTTTCAAAATCGTACCTATTACGAAAAGGTGCGGATAATCTAAAGAATTTTAATGCAAAACGCAGAGGTAAAACTAAAACCTCGAAAATAAAGCATGCAAAAGACTTAAGAAGAGTGAATCTCAAAGGAAAACAAAAGTCATACTTGCATATATATATTAAAACGGCTAAGTAAAAACTAAGTATCAACTTATACTTAGCCGTATATAGTGTTTATACATTATGGTGCCCCTAAGTTTCCAGTTGGGGACATTAAGAGTTCCAAATTTACCTCCGATGGGACTGGGGGTAACCACCAATTGGGACAAAGAAAAAAAAGGGAGGAACCAACTTCTCAAACTTCATCAGGAGGGGGGTTGACTTCTTCACTAGCAGAGGGAGCAGGAGCAGCTTGGGACAAGGAGACTTGAACAGCAGGAGCTTCATCTTCAGGTGAAGAGAGAGTCTGACCTTGTTGAGCCTTATCCATGGCTTCCTTAATTTTAGCAATTTCAGCATTAAGGTCGAAATCCTCTCGACTCATTTCAGTCCATGTGTCGAGGCGTGAATTCATGTGCGACCAACTAACATCGACAGCTTCCGCGTCTTCAAGAGCTTCATAATCCTTCTACCATATCATAACTTCATCTCTCAGCCCGTCAATCTCAGCCTCAACAGCATCTTTGGCGGCCCTTAAAGGTGTGATAGATCTCTCCAGGAATCGAATGTTATCTACGGAATTGCGGAGATCTTCCTGGGTCTGGGTGAGTGACTGCATCAGCTCGCCTGAATACTCTTCCTTTTGGTCCAGTAAGGCCTTCAAGCTCCTAACTTCTTCTGAGTCACGAGACAATTGCTCAGCAAATGAGGACTCAAGGATACTCTTATCTTTGCCCGCTTGATTAGAAGAAGCCTTCTCCACTGCCAACTCCGCTGCCATGACTCTCACCTGCTGCTCCAAGGTACATTTTTCTTCTTCCAAAGCCTCCGTGTCGAGCCTTAAGCTTTCATATTGCCCCTTCCAGTTATTTGCTTCAGCATGCCACTCTTTCATTTCTTGCTCCGTGTTAGAAACCCTCATCATAAGCTCCGTTCCTATAAGATTGATTTACAAAACGATAACCAGTTAGATACGGTAAATACATGTACAAGAATGAAATGCAAGAAAATGCACTCTACCTTTAAAGAAGTATGCACGACCTCGTTATCCCATGTTAGGGAACTATGGTTGTCTAGCTTGGCTCTCTCTATCGGGCCTATCAAGGGTTTCAGCCACACATCAGGCTGGCCATACTTTTTAAAGAGACTCCCATCAGCTGGAACCTCTATCAGCACCTACCTGATCTCCCTGCTAGAAGACCCTACTGCTCTAACAGAAGGCACGGAAGCAGGAAGAGATGTAGGATCCACAGACAAAGAAGGAGTCGAAAAAGCCATGGGAGCAACAACAACAGTAGGAGCAAAAATAGCCATGGAAGTAGGAGGAATAACTGGAGCATTAGAAGGGATTTCACTGAAAGAAGGAGGAAAACCGGTCGAGGGAACTTCATCACCTACGGGACCAAAACCTTCAAGAAACAAATGATCAACAGAATCATGCACGGGAGAGGAGGTAGCATCCTCGGAGGCAGAAAGTCCAATTTTAGGCACAGAAGGCGCAACCACAGGTGTAGACTCTTCGTCCAAGATCATCTTCCTTCTGCGCGACCTATGGACCAAAGTGCCCTCCTCCTCCTCTTCTTCTTCTGAGGTCCTAGACCCATCAACCTTTCTCTTCGAAGAAGAAGAACCTGAAATAATTTCCTGGGCCTGAGCCAGGGACAATTTGGGAATGGATACAACAGACGCCCCATGAGGGAAACCCTATCAAAAGAAAAAGGGTAAAACAACAAAGAGACTCGAGCAAGGAAAGAAGCGGAAACAAAAGCTTCACTTACCGTGAGTTTTCACTTTCCAACTGTACTTCCCGGAGAAGTACTTCCAAGACCTTTCTTCCAATGGAGCAATTGACAAAAGCTTTTATACCCAACCACGGATACCGGAGACATTCTCGACAGTACCCATGATTGCCGAAAAAAGAAGAAACAGCTACAGTGTTAATAAAACATTTAAAGCAAAAATCAATGAATGTGAGCTAAAATTCACTCACGTGCACGATTCCACTTCTCAGGGAAGGAAATCTTTTCTTCACCTACTAAACCAGCAGTAGGCACAATAACGTACAGAAGGTACCAACCTCTATCCTTATCATCATCAGGGGTCACCAACACTCTTTTACTCCTGGCAGCCAGAGTAAAAATACCTTGACCAAACAACGTTGGGGGATAAAGGTGAATAAGATGATTAAAGGTGAAAGGGACCGTAGCTAAAATAGCTAAACATCTAAGACATACACAACTCGCCATACAATAGGAACGACTTTTCCCAAGCAAATATCGAAAAAATGGCATAACTCAATGATGACTGGATCAATGGGAGGTCTAAAGCCTAAGGTAAAAGGGTAGGTATAAACAAAATAATACCCCATCTTGTAAGACGTTATTCTTTGGTTGCCATTCGGAACGATGACAGGAAAATCGAACTCCTAAAAATAGTCCCTGCGAACAAGATGAATTAAACCTTTGGTGATTAGGGTAGGGTTCCTATCAGCACTATCAAGGGATGACGACTGATCTGTAAGGACTTGATTATCCCTAGTGAAGGTAAACTCAGCAGGAATGATTTCATCCACTCGAGGTTCGCGTAAAGGTTTGTGATGTTCTCTACCTCTTGACGAAGATCTAGAAACCCCCCCTCCCGGAGAAATTAAAGACCTAGCAGAAGGAGGAGAAGTAATATGCGAAGAGGAATAACCTCTTGAAGGAGTATAAACTAAACTCCTCAATCTACCACCTCTCCAGCTCCACGTCGAAGCAGAAGAAGGGGTCAAATCATCAACGTTTATCACTCCCTTAGGTTGGTTCGAAGAAGACATATTTACAAAGACAAGGAAAAAGTTCTTCACAAACAAAGAATGAAAGTTTTTGTGAAAGTAAAGAAAGGAAAAGGGGTATTTATACTCGAAGACAAACGTCAAAAATAAAAATAAAAATAAAAATAATGATGTGAAAGACATAATTGAAGGTGTCACTTCGTGACTGATGCAGCCGCAAAAATCCCTAAAATGCGCTGAGTAATTGCAGAACCAACCCGGAAGTGACACATGGATAATGCATTAAATAAAAGTGACAAGCGACGCCTATGTTCAGAGAAGGATACAATATTTCGAAGTAAAGCGGCGGCAAAATATTCCCGCCATAAATGCGTATCCACTTACCAAATATTAATCGATAAATAAATGGTAAGTGGGGGGACTATCTGTATTGGTAA
>ML287571.1:63655-77317 GCA_005239495.1 Nicotiana undulata | reverse complement strand
TATGGGGGGGGGGGGGGGGGGGGGACTATCTGTATTCGTAAAAACGAGCTTCACACATATGATAATTCTTGATGACTTAGCCAGTTACGTGGACCAAGGGAAACTTGACAACTGGACATGATTCTATAAGGAGGTTCAAGGCAAAGAGGCACGACACGATATACCTACGGGGTAATCAGCTACGGGAAACTCAACTTGATTGAGACAAGGAAGAGACCCGGTCAGAATGAATCTGGACAGAGCAACGGGCAGATTAAAAGATCTTCAATTAATGATCCACACGTTACACAACCTTCACGCAACAGTTACAGTTATTCTTTGTAAAGTTACATTAATGTAATAATTAGTCATTAATGAGTTATCATTGCAAGAGGTAGACGTTATCCTGAAGCATTCCCTATATAAGGGAATAAAAGTTAACTTGTAAGGGACATCCGAACTATGAACATAATACACTTTACTTTTCTGTGCATCTTATTATTATATATTTACCTACTCATTCATAATTATCATTATTTCTTGATTATCAAAAACTCGTGTTCATCCTAAAAATAACTTTAGTCAAGGGATCTAATTCTTTGGTTAAGCAGAAACTACGTAGAAAAAAACAAAATTTCAACATTTAGCCCGTGTATGCATTCGTCACCTTGCGTACACGGCCTTCATATATCACAATTTATCACCACAGTACCAAATCCTAAGGGGAATTTCCCTCACACAAGGTTAGACAAGTCAGTTACCTCAAATCATGGTCAATCACTCAATTAGAAGGCATTTCCCTTGTTTTTCCAACTCTGAACGGCTCGTATCTAGCCAAAAAAATTCATACTATAAATAAAGCTTTAGGAAACTAGTTTCAATAATGAAATAATGATTTTAGCAAAAAATTGGAAAATTGCCTGTAACAACCCAGCTGGTCGTTACAGGAGGTATAGCCCCGATCCCCTATTAACTATTCCCCCTACTTGTTTCTACTTATGTGACTTGTCGGGAGGGTTCGTTTTGGGTTTTGAAGTGTTTTGGGACACTTATTCCCTAAACGGAAGCTTAAGTCTTAGGATTTTGGCCGTAGTCGGAACTGTATAAAGACGACTCTAGAATGGAGTTTCGTCGGTTTCGTTAGCTCCGTTGGGTGATTTTGGACTTTGGGGCGTGTCCGGATGGTATTTTGGAGGTATGTAGCTCATTTAGGCTTGAAATGGCGAAAGTCGAGTTTTTGGAGATTTTGATCGGAGTGGACTTTTTGATATCAGGGCCGGAATCTAATTTCAGAAGTTGGTGTAGGTATGTATTGTTGATTATTACTTGTGTGCAATATTTGGGCCAATCGGACGTGGTTTGATAGATTTCGGCATCGGTTATGGAAATGTGACGTTTCAAGTTCTTTAAGTTTGAATTGGAGGGTGATTTGTGATTTTAGCACTGTTTGATGTGATTCGAGGGCTCGAATAGGTTCATATGGTGTTTTAGGACTTTTTGGTATGTTTGGTGTTGGTCCCTGGGGCCTCGGGTTGATTTCGGGTGATAGCGGACCTTTTGGACTTAAGAAAAGACTGAAGATTTTGCTAAAGTCTCCAACTCTGGTTTCCTTCTTTGCATTCATGAGGGAGGTCCCGCGTTCATGAAGAGGAGCTGGTATAGGAAGGAAAGTTGTTCTTTGCATTCGCGTAAAGGAGACCGCGTTCGCGAAGGGTCTGGCAAGTGAAGCTACACATTCACGAGAGGGAACTCCCGTTCACGAAAGAGGAATTTCGATCTGTGAACTTTTGTTCTACGCGAACACGAGGAGATGGGCACGTTCACAATGAAGGAAGCACCTGAGCAGATTTAAAAGTTCCAAATCGAGGGTTTGTTTCATTTTTCACCATTTGGACCTGAGAGCTCGGAATTAAGCGAGTTTTGGAGGGATTTTCACGTGGGTGTTTGGGGTAATCTATCTTTACCTTGTTTTGGTTAATTCCCATGATTATATCTTTAATTTTATCATTAATTAGTGATTTGAAGTGGAAATTTGGGAAAAGTTTGAGAAAAGTTCTTAGGCCGAATTTTGGGGTTTTGATCGAGATTTTGGTATTGGATTTGAGTAATTTTTGTACGAGTGAACTCGTGAGTGAATGGGTGTTGATATATGTTTAATTTTACACGTTTCCGAGACGTGGTTCCGGGGAGACTTTTTTGGGCGATTTTCCAATTTCTTGCCTTAGTTTTGATTTCATTAGCTAGATTAGTTTCTTGTAGTTGTATTTATGTTATGTAATTGGTTTTGCATAGATTTGGGACATTCGGAGCCGGATATTCGTGGGAAATGCATTGTGACTGATTGATTGAGTTTGGTTCGAGGTAAGTGGGTTGCCTAACCTTGTGTGGGGGAACTCCCCCTAGGATTTAGTACTATTTTTGATACGTGAACGCCGTGTACGTAAGGTGACGAGTACGTACACAGGATAATTGTTGTAAAACCCGGTTTATGCTAAGCAATAACATGTTTCCTTCGTATTTGAGTTATATCAGCATGTGTTGTATCATGTTAGCTTATAATAGCATGGCTACTTGCCTTAATTGTTTATATGAACTCTGTGCAACATGTTTAGTGAACTTCCTACCTTTTTCCTTTATTTGAACTTATTCCAAATATTAGGATTTCTTGTTGTAATTGTTATTTCTGTTGTTGAGTTGCATATTTACTTTGGGACTATAGAACGGTATTCTGGGAGATTCCCTTGCATATTTACTTTGGGAATACCGAACGGTATTCCGGGAGATCCCTCCTGTCTTGCATATTTACTTTGGGACTACAGAACGGTATTCCGGGAGATCCCCCTGTATATTTATATTTGGGACTACGAGACATTATCTCGGAAGATCCCTAGTTGTTATCTCTGTGTACTGATCTGTTACTTTTCTATGATTTCATTCTTGTTAAATTTCGGTCTTTATTTTACTATGCTATTTCATTTTGTCTTGTTTTTATTATATATATACCAGTATATATAATAGGTGTCATTTTGTCTTGACCTGACCTCGTCATTACTTCACCGAGGTTTGGCTTGGCACTTACTAGGTACGCTGTGGTGTACTCACGCCTCTCCTGCACATGTTTATCGTGTGCAGATCCAGGTACCTCTTACAAGCCTCGAGTTTAGTTGCGCGATTGCTGCTTTTCAGGAGACTTCAAGGTACATTTGCTTGTGTCCACAGAACTCGGAGTCTCCCTCTATCCCCTTATGTAGATTCTTCGCTTATTTATATAGACACTGATGTATAGAACAATTAGAAATTCGTAGAAGCTTGTGACTTACGGTGTTTCAGGTCTTGGGAGTGTTATGCATATTTTGAGAGTTGAGTATTGTATATGCCAAGCTGCATCTCAATTGCTTATTTAAAATATTTGCTATTGTTAGTTGTTAATTTTCATGTTTTTCAATTCATTTCCGCAAAGTGTTAGGCTTACCTAGTCATAGAGACTAGGTGCCGACATGACAATTCACGGAGGGAGAATTTGGGTCGTGGCAAGTTGGTATAAGAGATCTAGGTTCATAGGTGTCGTAAGTCACAAGCCGATTTATTAGACTCCCGCCGCCCGCACCCTAGAACAGCGGGTTCAGGTTGATCAGATTCCAGAGGTTATACCGCTGCCACCTGTAGCCCCAGTTCAGCCCGAGGGTAGGGCAACATTGTCAGAGGAGGAGCAGCATAGGCTCGAGAGGTACAAGACCTACATTCAGTGGCCTAGCGTCAGAGGATGCTTAGGGATTTTTGGAGGAGTTCCACTGTATCCTCTATACTATGGGAATAACATAATCGAGTGGGGTTTCTTTCACGGTGTTTCAACTTAGGGGAGCAGCCTATCAGTGGTGGCGTGCTTATGAGTTGGACAGTCCAGCTGAGGCAGCTTCACTTACATGGACTCAATTCTCGGGCATGTTTCTAAAAGAGTATGTCCCTTAGAGCCTCATGGACGCATGAGGCGCGGAATTTGAGAAGTTGCGCCAGGGTGCTATTACTATTTTAGAGTATGCAGTTCGTTTCATATACTTGGCTAGGCATGCACCGATCTTGGTTTCTACAGTTCGAGAGAGCCTCCGTCGGTTTATTGAAGGACTCCATCCTAGCATCGGGACTAGAATGGCCTGGGAGTTAGAGACGGATATCACGTATCAGTAGGTTGAGAGTATTGCTAAGAGACTGTAGGGCATGCTTGCTTGGGAGAGAGAGGAGAGAGAGGCCAAGAGGTCTCGAGAGTCTGGCCATTATTCTGGTGCTCGTGCCCCAACTGCAGTTCGACATGGTAAGGGCTATGGAGTCTCCCTATTCATTCAGCTCTTCTAGCCGCTAGTGGCATTCCAGCCCCTCCTAGGCCCTAAGAGCCTTATTATGCACCTCCAGTATCTAGCGTGCCTCCTGCACGGGGTGATTTTAGCATCAAGTCCAGCAGACTTGGACCGAGCTAGCCACATCATCCACGCCTTCCCAGAGCTTGTTTTGAGTATGGCGACACTCGTCATATGGTGAGGGATTTGCCCTGACTTAGGAGGAGTGCACCTCCACAGACTTCTCAGCCACAACATGTTCCACAGGGTTCCCAGGCTATGATTGTAGCAGCAACTTCCACTCCACCAGCTCAGCCAGCTGGAGGTGGAGGTCAGGGAGGTAGAGGTCGCCCTAGAGAAGGAGGCCAGGCCAGATACTATGCCCTTCCTACTCGTAAAGAGGCCTTTGCTTCCGATTCTGTCATTGCAAGTATTGTTCTGGTCTGTCATAGAGATGCATTGGTTCTATTCGATAACATGCTCCACTTATTTCTATGTGTCATCTTATTTTGCCTTGCATTTGAGCGTATCTCGAGATTTTTTGAGTTCCCATGTTTATGTGTCTACTCATGTGAGAGATTCTCTTGTTGTGGACCGCGTGTATCGATCGTGTTTGATTGCTCTTAGTGGTTTTGAGACCAGAGCCGATTTATTAGTGCTCACCAAGGTAGACTTTGATGTTATCTTGGGCATGGACTAGTTGTCGCTCCATTATGCTATTCTTGATTGTCACACCAAGACCCTGATGCTATATATGCCAGGTTTACCGAGATTAGAGTAGAGGGGTACCTTAGATTACACTCTCAGTAGAGTTATTTCATTTCTTAAAACTCAACGAATGGTTGAGAAGGGGTGTGATGCGTATCTAGCTTATGTGAGAGATGTCAGTATTGATACCCCTACAGTTGACTCAGTCCCAGTAGTGAAGGATTTTCCTGATGTGTTTCCAGTTGATCTTCGGGGCATGCCGCCCGATAGAGATATCGACTTTGGTATTGATTTGTTGCCGCGAACTCAACCCATCTTTATTCCTCCTTATCGTATGGCCCCTCCTAAGTTGAAGGAGTTGAAGGAACAGTTACATGAATTGCTTGATAAGGGCTACCTTCAGCCTAGTGTGTCACCTTGGGGTGCTCCTGTCTTGTTTGTGAAAAAAACAGATGGTTCTATGCGTATGTGCATTGATTATCGCAAGTTGAACAAAGTCACAGTGAAGAACCAATATCCTTTCCCTCGTATTTATGACCTATTTGATCAGTTATCGGGTGCTAGAGTGTTTTCCAAGATTGACTTACGTTCAAGCTATCATCAGTTGAAGATTTTGGAGCCATATATCCCGAAGACTGCTTCCAGGACTCAGTAGGGCTACTACGATTTCCTTATGATGTCATTTGGTCTGACCAATTCCCCAACAGCTTTTATGCACTTGGTGCACAGTGTGTTTCGGCCCTATATTTACTCTTTTGTCATCGTATTCATTGATGACATTCTAGTGTATTCCTGGACTCTGGAGGATCATGAGCAGCACCTGAGGACGGTATTTCAAACCTTGAGAGAAAAGAAGTTATATGCAAAGTTCTCAAAATGTGAGTACTGGTTAGATTCCGTGGCACATTTTTGGGTCACGTGGTGTCGAGGGAAGGGATCAAGGTGGATCCGAAGAAGCTGGAAGTAGTGCAGAGTTGGCCCAGACCGTCCTCAACTACAGAGATCTGGAGCTTCCTTAGTTTGGCGGGGTATTACCGTCGGTTTGTTGAGGGATTCCCATCTATTGAAACACCTATGACTAGGCTGATCCAGAAGGGCGCTCCACTCAAATGGACAAGGGAGTGTGGGGAGAGCCTCCAGAAGCTCAAGAAATCTTTGACAACAACCCCAGTATTGGTATTGTCTTCGAGTTGAGGATCTTATACTGCATATTGTGATGTGTCGCGGGTTGGTCTCGGTGCGGTGTTGATGCAGGACCGTAGGGCGATTTCCTAAGCATCCAAACATCTGAAGGTGTATGAGAAGAACTATCCTATCTACGACATTGAGCTAGCCGCTATTATTTATGCTTTGAAGATATAGCGGCACTATTTGTACGGTGTTCCCTGTGAGATCTACACTGATCACCAGAGTCTGCAACATCTTTTTTGGCAGAAGGATCTTAATTTGCATCAGAGGAGGTGGTTAGAGCTTCTTAAGGATTATAATATCACCATTTTGTACCATTCTGGGAAGTTCAATGTGGTGGCCGATGCCTTGGGTCGCCGGGAAGAGAGTTTGGGGAGCTTAGCATATCTACCAGCAGCAGAGAGGCCCATGGCGTTGGATTTTCAGGCCTTAGCCAGCAAGTTTGTGAGACTGGATATTTCTAAGCCGAGTCGAATATTGGCTTGTGTGGTCTATCGGTTTTCTCTTTATGATCGTATCAGGGAGGGTCAGTATGACGATCCCTATTTGCTTGTCCTTAAGGTCACAGTCCAGCACAGTGATACTAAGGAGGTCACTATTGGAGACGATGGTGCATTGAGGATGCAGGGCAGGCTATGTATGCCAAATGTGGATGGTTTGCGTGAGTTGATTCTTCAGAAGGCTCACAGCTCGCGGTACTCCATTCACCCAGGTGCCGCGAAGATGTATCAAGACCTGAGGGAGCATTATTTGTGGAGGAGAATGAAGAAGGACATAGTAGAGTAGTAGCTCGATGCCTATGTTGCCAGCAGGTGAAGTATGAGCATCAGCGGCCAGGTGGGTTGCTTTAGAAGATAGAGATTACGAAGTGGAAATAGGAGCAGATTACTATGGATTTCGTTGTTGGATTCCCACGGACTCAGTGGAAGTTTGATGCAGTTTGGGTTATTGTGGACAGGATGACCAAGTCAGCTCTTTTCATTCCTGTGATGACTACATATTCTTCGGAGTAGCTAGCTCGAATTTACATCCGCGAGATCGTCAGGAGTCATGGAGTACCGGTATCTATCATCTCTGACCGAGGCACGTAGTTTACATCCCCGTTCTGAAGGGCCGTACAACATGAGTTGGGTACTCGAGTGGAGCTGAGCACGACATTTCATCCTCAGACGGATGGAAAGTCCGAGCGCACTATTCAGATATTAGAGGATATGCTCTATGCGTGTGTGATGGAGTTTGAAGGTTCGTGGGATCAGTTCTTGCCTCTTGCAGAGTATTCCTACAACAACAGTTATCAGTCTGGCATTTAGATGGCACCGTATGAGGATCTGTATAGTAGGCGGTGTCGCTCCCCAGTGGGTTGGTTTTAGCAGGGTGAGGCTAGATTATTGGGTATAGACTTGGTTCAGGATGCCTTGGGGAAGGTTAAGGTGATTCAGGATTGACTTCGCACAGCCCAGTCCAGGCAGAAGAGTTATGCGGATTGGAAGGTTCGCGATGTTGCATTCATATTTGGAGAGCGGGTCTTGCTCCGGGTTTTGCCTATGAAGAGCGTTATGAAGTTCGGAAAGAAGGGCAAACTGAGCTTAGGGTTTATTGGTCCTTTTAAGGTGCTGCAGCCTGTCGGGGAGGTTGCTTATGAGCTTGCCTTACCTCCCAGCCTAGCAGGAGTTCATCCAATATTTCATGTTTCCATGCTCTGGAGGTATCATGGCGATCCATCTCATGTGTTGGATTTCAGCTCAATCCAGTTGGATAAGGATCTATCTTATGTTGAGGAGCCAGTGGCTATTTTTGACAAACATGTTCAAAAGCTAGGTCAAAGAACACTGCATCAGTGAGGTTCAATGGAGGGGTTAGCCGGTCGAGGTAGGATATGCGCCGATGTTATCCTCATCTTTTCACCACTTCATGTATGTATCTATGCTCGTTCGAGGATGAATGATTGTTTTAAGAGGGGGAGGATGTAACAACTTGGCCGGTCATTTTGAGAGTTATAGCCCCGGTCCCCTATTAATTGTTTCCCCCGTACTTGTTTCTGATTATGTGATTTGCTGGGAGGATTCGTTTTTGGTTTTGGAGTGTTTTGGGACGCTTAGCCTAAACAGAAGCTTAAGTCTTAGGATTTTGACTGTAGTTGGAACTATGTGAAGACGGCTCTGGAATGGATTTTCCTTGGTTCCATTAGCTACGTTGGATGATTTTGGACTTAGGGGCGTGTCCGGATGTTGTTTTGGTGGTCTGTAGCTCATTTAGGTTTGAAATGGCAAAAGTCGAGTTTTTGGAGATTTAGACCGGTAGTGGAATTTTATATCGTGGTCAAAATCCGATTCCGAAAGTTGGAGTAGGTCCGTAATGTTAATTATGACTTGTGTGCAAAATTTGGGGTCAATCGGACATGGTTTGATAGGTTTCGGCATCGGATTGGAAATTTAAAGTTTCAAGTTCTTTAAGTTTGAATTGGAGGGTGATTCGTGATTTTAGCATTGTTTGATGTGATTCGAGGGCTCGACTAAGTTCGTATGGTGTTTTGGACTTAAGAAAAGACTGAAGATTTGTCACGACCGAACTACCAAATCGTGATGGCGCCTATCGTGGTACTAGGCTAGCCGACTCACTCCCCAAACAACACAATATTTCTTTTCAAAAATATTTACTATCAAGCTATTAGCGATAAAACATTCATAAGAAATTTCAAAACAAAGAAAAAATACAGAAATAAAGGCCCGACATCGGGTGTCACTAGTCATGAGTGTCTACAATATCTGTCTAACAATACAAGGACTAAAACAATCCCGAAATTCACTAAAAATAACTATAGGAATACAAGAGGGAGAAGAGCAGGGCAGCGAACGCCATGCAGCTACCTTATTAACTCCGAGAATCTGCGTCACAAATAATCAACAGCCTCAACCGTGTCTAGAAAACACTTGAATCTACACACAAGGTGCAGGAAGTAACGTGAGTACGCCAACTCAGTAAGTAACCACCATAAATAAAGGCTGAGTGCAGTGACGAGCAGTAAAATCACATAAAGTTCACAATATAAAGTCTTAGTGAAAACAACAAAGGTTAAATCAGTATCCAAATTAAAATATCACGTAAAACTCAAGTTTCAATGAAAATCATATAAAAACATTTTCAACAGTTTCAATAGAGGCTCAATATAAAAATAGAGTAAAAATAGTGATTTCATAAACAAGTCCCTCGGACAAAATATCACTCATTAACAACCCCTCGGGCAAGCCTCACAGTCACTCATGAACAGCCCATCGGGCATACCTCACCATCACTCATATAGCTCCTAGGGAATACCTCACCATCACTCATGCCTCCCTATAACTCGTCACTCGGCACTCGCACTCAGTAGGTACCTGCGCTCACTAGGGGTGTGTATAGACTCCGGAGGGGCTCCTTCATCCCAAGCGCTATATCAAGACAAATCATGGCATCAATCATTCAGGCCTATCATATCCTCACAAATCAGGCCCTCGGCCTCACTCAGTCATAGACCTCACAAGTCACTAGGGCATTTCAGTAAAATCAGGGGACTCAGCCCAAAACAACTTTCATATACTTTAAAATATAGTAATGAAACTGAATTAAACAGTACACAGGTAAAATCATGACTGAGGATATGCGTTCAAATTAAACTAGTGTGAGGATAGTAAAAAATTCCCCTGAGGGTCGAAACAATACGGGCACAAGGCCCCAAACATGGCATTCAACCCAAGTTATAAGAATCATTTCTAAAACACATAGCTATTATACAACTTTCTAAAACACATAGCTATTAAAACTTTCCTAAATACATTTTCACTTAACCAACTCGTCAAGACTGAATCCCTCAATCTCAACCAAGCTACGCAGGTCTCCACAACCCAAGGGCACTGCCACGAATCGCACGTAGAACCTTACCATATCATAAGCACCCAAAGAACCGATCTCAATTATTACCATGTCGATCGAACCTATTATCAAGAAGTCCTATTTCTCCGAGTTGCTTCTGAATTACTTTCAAATTAATCCTTCTCCTTGCCATAACACCAAAATCCTCGACCACAACTCAGCACACGAGATCCTAGCATAAACCACACCGCCCTAAGGCTTATAAGCCGTTGAATGTTCTCCTAAGCACCCCAAAAGTAGCACAAAACAAACACTTACTCTAAAGAGACTTTCTATGAATTTAAGCTATTCTTTCCCTTTCATGATACCGAAATGTAGAACCCATAATACTGTAGAAATGCCACAAGTCTTGACACCCTCCAAGGTGAATCTCAATTTCTAGCTGAATACACATCCTGAAGATTCCCAATTGTCACACATGAATCTTGAGTCCATCAGAGCCATTCTCGAGAGTCGTTTATTCTGCTCAAATCCCAGTTAAAGCGACCGAGCGGACCGAACGACCCGTGCCCCCATTAGTACACCAACACCCAAGGAAGCAATCCACATTTCTAAGCAACCAAGAAAATCCCTACTCCGCACACACTACACCCTTTACAAATACAACTCAATCATTCAATAAAAATCGTTTACCCACAGAGTACATTACAACCTGTATCCAAAGATTTCCATTACTCGAGTCGTTCTCAAACTCCATCTCTGCAGGTCATAACTAATTCACCAGTATACCTCGAACTAAAACCAATACAACGCATAATCGTGCAATCAACTTATCATTAGCATACTCCCCCACTTGGCTCAAATCCATAGATCAAGACAAACAATAACTCACAATGCCCATACGCTATCACTGCCACAATACCGCAGTAAGATTCAACTAAATCCTTCATAAGCTCATATCACAAAAATCATCTGATAACTCAAATCATATGCAAATCTCTCATTCATCATTGTAATAGCCATGACAACTTCCACAAGCGATCTAAACTCAAATTGAAACATATATCATCTACTGGTAAAAGAGAACTTGCTATAAAACAACATAAGGATCACATAACCTCAGGACACCCCGTGGGAGATAACCCCAACTGCTTATTCTCAAACTAATATCTCTCTATACCCTTCCAAAATAGTAGCTTTTACGCAAATAATTTATCCTCCTGCATTAAAACACAACCAGTACCTACCCTCGAGGCATCACAGTACACGGTATAAAAACCTGATGCTGATGGCTTAACTAACACTGGAGTTGTGGTCAAAGCATTCTTGAGCTTCTTAAAGCTCTCCCCGCACTTATTTGACCATCTAATTACCCTCACCGTACACCACGTGCCCCAACTCTTTGTCACATTCAAACAACCTGAACACATCTCTCACCATCAAGTCATACTCACCACATAGTCACCCAGTCACAAAATCCTACCAATAAGGACTTAAAGACCGGACATCGGGTGTCAATAGTCATGAGCATCTACAATATCTATCTAACAATACAAGGATTAAAATAGTCCAGAAATTCACTAAAAATAACGATAAGAAGATAGGAGGGAGAAGAGCAGGGCAGCGATCGCCATGCAACTACCTTACTAACTCTGAGAATCTGCATCAGAAATAATCAACAGCCTCAACCGTGTCTAGAAAACACCTGAATTTGCACACAAGGTGCAGGGAGTAATGTGAGTACAACAACTCAGTAAGTAACCACCATAAATAAAGGCTGAGTGCAGTGACGAGCAGTAAAATCACATAAAGTTCACAATATAAAGTCTTAGTGAAAACAACAAAGGCCAAATCAGTATCCAAATCAAAATATCTCGTAAAACTCATGTTTCAATGAAAATCATATAAAAACATTATCAACAATTTCAATAGAGGCTCAATATAAAAATAAAGTAAAAATAGTGATTTCATAAACAAGCCCCTCGGGCAAAATATCACTCATAAACAGCCCCTCGGGCAAGCCTCACAATCATTCATGAACATCCCCTCGGGCATACCTCACCATCACTCATATAGCCCCTCGGGCATACCTCACCATCACTCATGCCTCCCAATCACTCGTCACTCGTCACTCGGCACTCGCACTCAGTAGGTACCTGCGCTCACTAGGGTGTGTACAGACTCCGGGGAGGCTCCTTCAGCCCAAGCTCTATATATCAAGACAAATCATAGCATCAATCATTCAGGCCCTCGACCTATCATATCCTCACAAATCAGTTCCTCGGCCTCACTTAGTCATAGACCTCCCAAGCCACTAGGGCATTCCAGTAAAATCAGGGGACTCAACCCAAAACAACTTTCATATACTTTTTAATAGAGTAATGGAACTGAATTAAACAGTACACAGGTAAAATCATGACTAAGAATATGCTTTCAAATCAAAACAGTATGAGGATAGTAATAAAATACCCCAGAGGGTCCAAACAGTACGGGCACAAGGCCCCAAACATGGCATTCAGCCCAAGTTATAAGAATCATTTCTACACATAGCTATTATACAGCTTTTATCAAAATATGCAACTCTACAGTTTCTACGAGACAGACCAAGTCACAATCCCTAACGGTTCCCGCCCACACGCCTATCACCTAGCATGTGCGTCACCTCGGTATAGTGAAATAGTACGAAATTCAGGATTTCATACCCTCAGGACTAGATTTACTATTGTTACTTACCTCAAATCGGACAAAACTCTAGCCCGCTATGCTCTTGCCCCTTGATCCGGCCTCCAAATATTCTGAATCTATCCAAAATCAGTATATTATCATCAATATACGCTAAAGAAATGAAACCCATATGAAAATTATCAAATTAAACCACAAATCCCCAAATAGGTCAAACCCGACCCCCAGTCCCACGTCTCGAAATCCGAAGAAATTCACAAAATTAGGAAACAGATTCACTCACGAGTCCAACCACACTAGTTTCACTCAAATCCGACTCCAATTTCGATGTTCAAATCCCAAAAATGCATTTTATGAAGTTTCTACAATTTTACCCAAATTGCTACCTCAACGTACTAATCAAATGATGAAAGCGTTGATATATTCATAAACATTAACCAAATCTGAGTTAGAATAATTTACCCCAATGAAGTTCTTGAAAAAACCTCAAACAATCACCACAAACCGAGCTCCCTAGCTCCAAAATGTGAAATAATTCCCTAAAACTCGTTTATATAGTGCATTCTCTGATCTCCACTATGCTGACTGCGAAAATCCAACCCCAGTGGTCGCGCAAAAGTAGCGATGTCCGCGCTTTTGGTGGCTGCAGTGACATACTTTAGTATTTTGGCCATAACGGTATCTACAGATGTCCAAATGATGATTTCCTTTTCTTTATGGAAACTAGACATGAAGCACTACAACTTTCATTTTTGAATTATCTCAAAATACCTTTTAGATCAAACGGTATAGGCTTCCGAAGTCGGACGAGCGAATCTGCAGATCTGCCCAGGAGCTCCTCCGCGCCTAAATTCTCTCTCAACGCCCAAATTATGCTCCCAGTGCCCAAATTACACTCTCAGCGCCCCCTCCCCCCCCCCCCCCC